>OZ026618.1:41131145-41173645 GCA_964020975.1 Hermodice carunculata | reverse complement strand
GCCGGATTATCATGTACTAAATCAATGGGAGAAATCCGTTCACAGCTCATTGCTGCCGCATTTCAAGGGTGCCGAATTATCAAGTGACGGTTAAAGGCGGCCAGACTGTACATGTAACCACATGATAACTGGTGAATTAGCCATGTCATAATTCTGAAATGCAAGATATCCATTCTCACAGCTGAATTTATTGGATGTAAAAAAAAAAAATCATTGATCCACTCCTCCCCCCCCCCCCTTTCTGGGTAGACATTACACTTTTATCGTTGTGACTTTTGTCCACAACATAATCAGCATTAAGTGTGTACCTTGATCATGTACCCCAGTAGACAGTAGATATGGTTATTGAAGCAGACTTGTTGAGTACCAAATTCATGTTTTGTGATTCTGGGGACATGATATAAGATTTATTCATTTAGTATACATTCCAACTTAATTGTAAAACATAGTGTACTAAAGACCTTGATCAGGTGGAACATAATTTTAGTCAACTAAGCAATGCTGTTTTGATGACATGAAATGTAAAATGTCATAGTTGGGATCCAATTTGTAACACTCACTTCAAACCCAAGCAGAAAATATATCCATGAATATGTAATATGCACCATGAAATTTATCCGTCTCGAAACATCCAAATATTTCATTTTAAATCTACAGAGCAGTATGGGAGCCATCAACACATTATCTTAAATGGTCCGCCATGTGGCAGGGTTTAAGTGCGTAATAGTGTGAATCTTAATTGTAAATTAATTGACAAAACTGTGATTAGTACAGCCCAACTCTAGGCGAGAATGGCCTTTAGCTCTAACTTATCTGCTTGCATTGTTTGCTGAAGCGTTATAACATAAAATCTATAGAATCCTACAAACCACGGCAACCCGCTTTTAAAATGTGGCTTAGTGTCAGAACTGTTCATTTCTGACTGTCTCAAATCATAGATGTAAAGGATTCGGTTGTATAATAAGTTTTATATACAAGGGGGTCGAGTTTTGCGAGAGGTTTCATGACAAGGGTTCTATTTCTGGTGCCAAATTTTTCCACTGCCACACTTGTGACTGAATCGAGCTGTGGACCAGGGCTGTTATATTCTATTGAATTCAAAGCATGCTGCACCCTGAATGAAATGTCTCTTTACAGGGAACTTAAATCTAGCATCCGTATAATTTCGAGTGTTTCAAGTACTTGAACATAAGTCGTATTTAGCACTAAAAGGGTTAATGGATATTTTTGGAGTCTGTACACACCAATATATATATATATATATATATATATATATATATATATATATATATATATATATATATATATATATATATATATATATATATATATATATATATATATTCTGTCTTATATTCATTATATTAATTAAAAAGTGGTCATACATGTTGCTGGAGTCTGTACACGCCTATATATATATATATATATATATATATATATATATATATATATATATATATATATATATATATATATATATATATATATTCTGTCTTATATTCATTATATTAATTAAAAATTGGTCGTACATGTTGCCCTGTCGTACAAGATTTCCTATGTTTGCACATAATTCGCATTGTTAGTTAAGGAACAACAACTCACTAAAAAGCGTTTATATAACTCATAGTTCCACTACAGTATCAGTTTTTATGTACACTACTAGAAACGTACCTCACTATGTATTTGATCCCCGAAGTATATTACGCGTTAATCTGCTGGTAAATAAATTATTTATTTATTTATTTATTTATTTATTTATTTATTTATTTATTTATTTATTTATTTGCTTATTTATTTATTTCATTTATTTATTTATTTATTTATCTATTTATTTATTTATTTATTTATTTATTTATTTATTTATTTATTTATTTATTTATTTATTTATTTATTGATCTATATATTTATTTATTTATTTATTTATTTATTTATTTATTTATTTATTTATTTATTTATTTATTCATTTATTTATTTTACTTATTTATCTAAATAATTAGACAAACTATGTGTTACAATATACAGATAGTCTTATGTGAACACAGACCTATGGAAATATATAGGACATGACATATTGGAAAAGAAGAAAATGTAGGAAAAAAGATAGATAGATAGATAGATAGATAGATAGATAGATAGATAGATAGATAGATAGATAGATAGATAGATAGATAGATAGATAGATAGATAGATAGATAGATAGATAAAATGCAAAAAACAAAGAAAGAGAAAGAACGAAAGCTGCTAACTAGCCGTTTTGTTTTTTTTTGTGGTTTATATCATTTAAAGAACTTCTGTAACAACTTACAAAAATATAGTTATACCAATATTTATATTGTGTCATCTGGGAACTGGGATATCACATTCCTACAAATGCAGATATCATTGCTGTAAATCAGTATTGTATTAGTGCTTACTCATAGCTCACCAGATATTTGATACTATCAGAATATAAGCCAATGTACCCGTTTGACCTCTCAATGTCATTCAAGGGTCAATTTAACTTAGTCGAGAGAAACCCGTTGATACTTCCATGTTTATGTTTGATTATAACTATGGCCCCAGGATCCCTCATCATCAAGCTAAGCCAATGTGTCAATTTGACCTTTCAAGGGCACTAATGTCGAAATAAAGCATACTAAAAAGAAACGTTTATGGTTTGCTGCTTTGCAAATGAGTTTACTTTGATATAGATATTTAAAATCGGGCATTTGCCAAATATATTATCCCATGTACCATTTATTGTTGTCAATATATTTTTCTGGGGCTAAAATAGCCATAGCATATTGGCCTTCTACCTAGTCAATATGAATATGATTTTATGCCGAGGGTTGCTGACATGTAGCCTACCATTGCAAACATACCTCAACCTTATTGATCTGTTTCATCTATACAAATGTAGGGAATGGTTTCGTAGCTATACCATAAAACGGCACTTACTATACTTAGAAAAATTAAAAAATAAATAAATAAATAAATAAATAAACATGCAAGTAAATACTAATGAAACAAAAAACAGCGTATCTGTTCACAATAGTTCGGTCAATGTGGCTTGCAAACATGGTGATGAACATTTCTTCAGCATTTGACCCTGATTTTCTCCTTCTCTATTATTAAAGGGGTTGAATTTATCCAAGGAGGAAAACGGGATGGTTGGTCTCAACACACATTTCTAAATTGTCCCCAAAAATGAGCAAAAAAAAAAGTGCTTAAAAATCCAAAAAATCGCTGGACCATGACCATTTGAAAAAAAAAAAACCTTGGTAGACCCACCCAAGGCGCATCTCCACTATGTTTGAAGTGGATCTGGCCAGCGGTTTCGAAGAAGAAGTTAAAAGTATGAATTGTGGATGGACGATGGAAGACTGATGGACGACCGATGCCTCACCCTCCTAAAATCTCAGCTGAATTATCATCTGAGCTTAAAACGACTTTCATAACTATATTAAAACTGTACGTCACAAAACTCTACTTTTTCCAGATGTGGAGACCACAGAATGAAAATTATGATACATCTACAGTTGCATTCATTTTTATGATTACTGTGTTTACCTTTTGTGGTGGCAAAATATTCTTCTCTTTGCTTCAGTTAATATACACAGGTGCTGAAACTTTTAATGTGTGGTATTGTATTCCTGTAAATAATATTATATTTTTATCTAACAATCGTATAAGAATCAAAATAGGATTTTGTTCAATCTTTCCAGGCAGGACCGCATATGCTGAAAATTTATTAATATTCACAATACCGTGAGACCACCGTCTGAAAATTTGATTCTAGAATTTGCTGGTTACAACCCAATCCCAAAAGAAATGCCATGTTGTTTCGATATGTCTTCTACAAAAAACTACACATATTGGTATCTGATTATTTGCATTTAAATAAACAGCCAGCTGTCTATGTACACCTATGTAGGATTTTAGCTGTCAGTACGTAAAGACAGTTAAAATAGTTAGCTTACGGTTAATATGAACACTCAAACCATTCATTTTCCTTTAAAATGAGGTTGAGATTTGGCTGTCATTTGTTTATTATCGGTTGCTCATTGCCAAATTTCGACTATCACTAATAATACCAATTAAGAAACCTTTTTTCTTTCATTGCTTGTGAAATCTCTTGTTGACTGCAAAATAATAATAGTTTTATTGAACCTCCGGGGACGGAGAAAATAAGAGAAAATACATACAACTAAATGCATACGTACACAATTTATAATACAGTAAAAATGCCCAGGGTAGCTGATGATTATACAAAAACTAAGAATACATAGTGCATCAGCCCAGAGAGTGGAATAAAAACAATGGGCAAATTTATTTAAAAAGGATAATCCTGTACAGCTTCCAATTGATTTTCAAGCACATGTTCTGTCAATTTGTTGCTTCCTTATGGTTGGTACTGCAGTTATGACACCATGAAAAGTAAGAACGTTTTCATGGTATTCATATTCCTCATTAAATACCTGAAGTGTTAAAAAGTTACTGTCTAAACCAAGTAAACAGTAGGCATAAATGATCCCTTTTGCACTTTATTTCTTAGCACAAGTCACCTGACCACCAAACTTGCCAAGCAAAAAAGGCATACTTATTTTCCATTATATCGTTGACAGTACACGGATTATCCAAATTCTATTCTCACCAACTGCAAATGATATGTTTCCAAAAAGCCTTTAGATGCTTTTAATATGATATCAGCATGATTTGTCATATTAATTACATTTTCCAAATAATCACTGCAATAAATGTTGTTCATAAAACAAAACAGCAGCATGCCTATTTGTAATAGCTTGGTCGGTGCCGCCTGCACACATGAAGGTGCTTATTTTTTCTACCTTTAGCTTTGTTTGTGTCCCTCTCTATTGTTGAAGATTGGAGTTACCCAAAAGAAAACAGTTTAGTTTCAACACACATCACTATATTTTATACAAGCAGCTGCAAATGGCACGTAATCTGAAGGGAGTATGATTTCGATACCATGCCTTTGAGAGCAAGCCAATTTCTACTCATGTATATGAATGAGCGACCTTTGTTACCTTCTTCATATATATACAATGTAACTTTCTTTCCTAATATAGGAAAACACATGTACATTGGTGGCGGATGCTGCCAGGTCAAATAACAGTATGCA
Organism: Hermodice carunculata; assembly: GCA_964020975.1. Taxonomy (NCBI): domain Eukaryota; kingdom Metazoa; phylum Annelida; class Polychaeta; order Eunicida; family Amphinomidae; genus Hermodice; species Hermodice carunculata. The sequence continues at coordinate 41,168,523 of OZ026618.1, read as the reverse complement.
GGGCAAATATACCATAAGCAATGTATTGAGATTGACGAGCAAAATGTATCAGTATTTTAGAAAGCTTTCTGTTTCGGGTCCAAAAATAAATCGTCATATTTCACCAAGCTGCGTGGCAAGTATGCCGATAGCTGCTATTGCTGCCATTAGCCCACGTCTGCCTGATTAAGAGTATATTATGATATCACTCTAACAATACGCGAGTGCGTATCGCAATGTAAGATTGGGTATTTAAAAGCGGGAGGTTTCCCAGCTGGGTTGTCCGTTGGCATCAAAAGTTGCAAACTAGCTTGTGGAGTTTTTCAAACCCTTATCAGATATGGGCATGGCACACAACGTATGTAGAGACTGGGATCTTTAAATGTCACGTTTGTAATAAATCCACGAGTTGCAATTTTAATAGCATAGAATGAAGTTTTTTATCTGCGTTTCTCGAAGTCAAGTATAGGAGGAGAGTATTTATATATTTCATAGTTATGGATTTTCTCCATATTAGTTTTGAAAGGGAGAGAAAGTTCAACTATATAGTTCACGTTTGTGTTGTGAAAATAATGTCACGTCGGGTATAAGTTGAACCTGAGTAAATTGGGAAAGGATGGTTGTAAGATGGGATGACCGAGGAAGATCTGATGATATTTTAAGTGGCGAGTTCCTTTCATGTATGTCTAATACCAAACATTTGGAATATGTTTATGGTGCAATTTCAACCTGGCTTGTTCCAGAAACGGAGAACAACTGCTAAGAGCATGGAAAAGCTCCTTTGTAGCTGCTCAGTTTACAGGTATCATTTAATTGTTTGTGCCGTCATCGTAGACCTGCATTTATTTTTAGAAAGTCTAAAAGGGGGTTGATCAGAAATATCTGAATTCCTAGAAGTAAATTAAAAGCTTTGCTATTCCAGTCCATTGATTGTTGCTTCAAAGCCCTTGGTTCCCGAATCCGACCCTGAGCTGCTAGGGTGCGGGCATGATTAAGCCGAAAGTCAGATATGCGAGCTTGAAGGGATTTCTTTGCTTCTTCCCTTTAGCCAAAAAGGGATCCTTTTTTTCCGGAGGTATGTTGACATATGTTTCGTGCGATGTGAGAAAGTTTGTGCGTCCATTGCTGTTCAGTTCCAAGCCAAATATTAAGACGATGGTTGTCTACTGCATCCGCTTTATTTGAGAGGATATATATGCTAACATGTGACATTTCACTCTGTATGAATCAGATACTGTCCTCATGTTAAGTCACTGTGGCATATGATGAAATGACAAGGTAACGGGATGGGGTAGGCCACTCCATTTCTTCATGAACCTATTGGTCAGAGCATCTAAGTTTCTAGGCGGCTTTGCAGACATCATTAACAGTCAGATGAAATCTTATGGAGTGGAGGTAATAGTTACGGTAGATGCAGAGTTTTATTCTTGGCAGATGAGTGGCTTTCCATGTTTTCTGGGACTGTCGATAATCAATTTATGTATGCAGGTATAAATACCCAATTCGTTGTTGTATGTGATGAGAGAGCCTAAAACACGTATGATGTTTGCTTTCAAGGGTGGGTATGTCATGCCCCATGATACATTTTTTTTTTATAATTGCGTACTGTCCCGAGCATACGATAAGGATAGACCTTTCGCTGTGTTTAGTTTCATAGAGGGTGTGTATTCGTAGGTCTTATTGATCAGACGTTGCTGAGATAGTTTGTTGTTTGTAATCAGTCGAAAGTCGTCTGCAAAAAGAATGATAGTGTTTCTTGACCATTTACTTTGTATCCAAACATCTGTTGTATGTCTAAACCCTGGATGATAGGATTGAAGATGAAAATATGTGGACTGAGAGATCTCCTTGAACATGTTGTGAAATTTCTAAAGTAGAATTTATTGGATGTTCATAATTTGGTAACAACACTTTCTGGCAATGACAATGAAAATTTGTTAATGTATGAACGGATTTCAGCTGCCACTGCTTTTTTCCCAGTATGTGAAATATCAGTTGGTGTGGTACATATCCCAAGTCGTCTTCTAGGTCAAACCATGTGATATGACAGTGCGCCTTTTTCCTTTTGCATGTCGGATAATTTCTTGCATAATTCGATTTGTCCAATACAGCCATTTTTGCGTTTTAAAAATGCTTTTTGGTACGTAGTATTTATGAGATTGTTTGGCTTGATGAGGTAATCGAATCTGACAGCAAAACTGTGGCTGAATACTTTAGTGGCACAGCTAGATAGGGCTATCGTTCTGAATGTTGAGGGTCCGTCACTATCTCCCTTCTTTTGCATCAGCATATTACATTGAGTCCAATCAAAAGGCGGGTTGCAGTAATGGATCGATGTGCTACAGAGGGCTGCGAGAAGGTGATGACTGCATGGCAGCTTACGTAGTATGGCATAGGGGAGTTCGTCTGGTCCAGGGGAATATCGAGTTAATTTATCTTTTAGAATATTCCTTATTTCTTTATGCGTGAATGGATCCATTCAAAATGAGATTTATGTGGGATTGGAAAAAATGGAAAGCAATGGAGGCTGTCGACTTAAAGTGTCATTTGGCTGTTGCAATGTCTTTGGAAAGTATATATCTGCTTGTCCCTTATTGAAAGTAGGTTGTTTGGTTGGTTCATATACATTTCCATTGACTGCCCTTTTATTCAGAGTATCAAAATTTAGGTGAGACATTTTCTCCATATTGTTCACAACGCTTTCTATTATTTAGATTAGATTCCTTCTTTAAGAAGTTGTGGACATGAAAGGCGTCATAAAAGGCATGCTTATCATTGGGGCGTGAACCTTAACGAAAGGCTTTCTTACGTGGTCAATCCTTTACTTTTCGTACATCATCAAGAGAGTTCTGAGGTCTGCGGCGGTAATTAGTTTCTTTTGATGGATCAGTAAGAAATTCAGGTTTAGATCTTACAAAACGCTGCATGATCGCACTGGAACTATTATCTGGCAGTGCATGATCCGGTTAAACACTGCTGGTTGCAAGTTCGTGATGAAGTGCTTTCAGACAATCAGACAGACCCTGATGAAAATTATGCCACTGGGGTAACGTCAAGTTGGGCACAATAATGCAGGCAAACGTCTGCACAGTGCAGATGGTTAGCATAAGGATTTCCCTTCTTATGGTGTGGTATACAGGTGCAAATTAAGCTACGTAATCCAAAAATGGTGCTGGTGCACTCAAGTGCAACGTTGACTTTGAATCGATCCACTTCACAATATATATATATATATATATATATATATATATATATATATATATATATATATATATATATATATATATATATATATATATATACATATACATATACATATACACACACATATATATATATATATATATATATATATATATATATATATATATATATATATATATATATATATATGCTACAATGTGTTTCAAAGTTTCGTTTTTGTTCTGGGTTGATTCGGATCGCGATGTAAGAATCAGCAAAGTCACCAAATTTACATAGGCTGTTATACCAGTTCTAGATTCATGGATCTCTGTGGTTGTTTGGTTGGCACGGCAAGGGTACGAAGATTAAGAAGCAGCAAGAACATATACAAGTAAATGAAAAAAAAGAAAATATACCTGTTACAAAGCTGAGTGTTACAAAGTCACATATTGTACGCAAATGTCAACAAACAATAAATAAATTATTAATTTGAATGTGCTACACGTACAACCGATAATTAAGCAGGCGCAATCCTGCTTTGAAATGAAGACACTTGGAGTCCCCCCCCACACACACACATGCATATACACACACACACACACACACATATATATATATATATATATATATATATATATATATACGAGAATTCAAATTTTGATGTCACTCTGTTACCACAATAAATCATATAGTGCAGTCCGAGGAACAGACTGTGCCATTCTTGTAAGGACAAGATATCATGACTTTCATTTAAATTATGTCAATTATATGTTTATATATATTTTATACATGTATATGTATATATATATATATATATATATATATATATATATATATATATATATATATATATATATATATATGTGTGTGTGTGTGTGTGTGTGTATGTGTGTGTGTGTGTGTGTGTGTGTGTGTGTGTGTGTGTGTGTGTGTGCGTGTGTGTGTGTGTCTATATATGTATGTGTTTTTTTTTTCAGGTGCATGGTTGACATGGCCAGGGAGTATAGTTACATAGTCCTCTTCGTCTATCTGACTCTCTTCGTGACAGTTTTTACTGTTAACTCTGTGTCATATATCCTGGTGGGAATCAAGTTGAAGAGGGTTTCACAAGCAGTGAACCGATACTCCTGCGAGGGCCCACAAAGGCCACCTCAAAACAAGGTTGAACGCAGCGTGAGGATCATGGCTTTGTTTGTGCTGATCTACATATTGCAATGGTGGCCCTATTTTATATACGCCGTTTGGGGCTTGGTGGACCGCGATAGCATCCCCGTATGGTTGATAATTGGAGGGACTCTCTGTTGCAACTGTGGCGGGCTCTTCAACGGTGTCGTATATACTATAATAACTAAGAGATATAAAAGTGTCAGGAAAGATGCCAAAGGCACCAACAAAAATACATACGGGGATAAGTCAGCAGATGTCTCAGTGAATGACAGCGAATACACAACCAATACCATTTCAACAGTTTCCAATGGAGACATATCAAAGGAAAAAAAGGCTGAGGAGTTGTGACACAAGATAAATATATCCCGTAAGGAAGTAAATGCAGGCATGAAGACAATCGTAAAATTTTGTAGGTAATTCAGCCCATTTCCAACATATGAGGGCTGGTATCTAAGATATTAAATCATATTTCGTACCAGAAGGAAACACGAGTACATGTACATATTATCTAAAATGTGATAAGGAAATAAAAGACGCTGTGTCTTGTCAGTCGGTGTGAAGGGTACACGTCTCTGACCGTTTTCCATAAACCTTTTGCATCTTTTCCAGGAATTTGTTTAACACAAACTGCACCAGTTGACATTCAAAGCCAAATATATTAGATATTTTCCCACAATATGAACAATCCATTGTTAAGGATGAGTTTGTTACATAGAATAATACGATTAGCCTTGACTTACTTGAAACCGACACACGGGCTTTTGCAAGCGCACTATGTAATGCTCCCAGAATCATTCAAGGAAAGCTTTTGACACGTTCGCTGGGGAAAGCTGTAACAAGAACAAAGAAACTTTTGTGATACCAAACATTTGTCGGCAGTTTTAGCAGTGAAATCATTAATAATAAGGTTAAGCATGTAATGTGGTCTTAATGAACATCAGCGGGTGGAATCATCATGAAGGTGGCGTACAACAATATCAAGGCATGTATCCATTTACTTCGTGATGTCAATATTAATGCTACACCTAAAAATCGACGAAACAATCATTTACCCTGAGACTTAGCAGTGTCACTACATCAGTTGTAGCCTACACACACACATATATATATATATATATATATATATATATATATATATATATATATATATATATATATATATATATACATTTGTGTCTGTAAACATATTAAAGGTGGGGGTATAATTTCATCATTTGTGTGATGTTGTTACTGAAAACAAAGAAGTCTTAGAAATTGATGTACGTTTTATTCATTCAACAGTGTAGTACGTGGGATTAATATATATTATAACTAAGCGACATCAGTTAATGTTGTCCCCCCTAACATAGATGACACGTAATTGACCCATTAAAAGATTGTGTGTCACGCAAAGATCACGTTGGCAAGTGAGGCACCAATTGTGCCTCGCACACATGCAGCCATGCATTATGATTATATTTGTATTTACCAAATCAGATCATATATAACCTAAGTCCCAGAGTCTCTTGCATCATTGTAATTTTTTTTGTTTTTGTTTTGGCCAAAACGTATTCATGCAATCTGCATAGCCATGTAGTGAATCGAGAAGAATAATACATGTGTTTTCCAGAACACGGAGACGCACAGCAAGTATGTACAATACACTCAGGACAATACAATTTTTACCAATGTATAATATCAGGGAAAACTCAGTACAAACATTGAGATTTGATTACATATAAGATACAAATTAAACCAGTATGAAGTTGAATTCGATATTTGCCCAGTGTGGAAAAAAGTGTGATACAAATAAATTTGCATAGTCCAAACCAACGACCATTACAACGACTGAAACAGTTAGTCGTTAAAGCGCTTTTATTCTTAATATCCAAACCGATGGACATTACAGTAGCCGATCACATTTAAAGCGTCTGGTATCAATATTGTACTGCTGAAGTGCATCACAGATCTGGATATTTAGTAAGTTAGAAAGCTCTTTACTACTATGGATAAATATTTCAGTTAAACTATCGCTACCAATATGGATAATTAGGTGGGGTAAAAACGCCGGAGTGATCAAAGGAATAACAGTATTAAGTAATTGTTTCTCTGAACGATGCAATTATCTAATTTCTCAGTCTGGTGCTTAAGTGATCAACTGTTTATTTCGCATTGAACTTCATGCCATGCAACAAGTACAAATTACAATAATTCTGCAGGGTACACAGGCGCATTTTGGCCGAGATAGTGGCCTCACTGTAGACATATTTCAGACTGAAATGAAATTCAGTCAGCTGGCTTAAAATGCCACCTGGTTTTTGGCTCAGCACCATCACTTCAAATCAGGTTGCAAGAGTTCAAATAGTTTGCCTAATTATTAGAGTTTAAGATGCAGCCTCCAAAAATGATTTCAACCTTGAAACAGCAAAATTGATCCTATGATGGCTTTGATGAAGTACACAATACTTTTCCACAATCAAACGGTATAATTGTCAGTGACAATGAGCGTTTCATGAGTTCTGACAATTAGGTTTTTAGATTAACAGTCCTTCAAGAATATAAGTAGGGCTGGGAAAGCTAGAGGTTGTTAAACGGAGAAATCAAAATAAATGCATGCAGTATCCGAGAAGTAGCATAATCATATTATATCGTGGCGTCACCTATTAAAAGATGAAAAGGCTGCAGTCCCAATACTAATCCTCGTGAAATAAAAAAGCAATTGACCTGGCAGTTTTAAGACTTGTTTAAAAAAAAAAAAAAAGGAAAAAACTTTGAAAATTGATTATAAAAATCATTGGAACTTTACCGATAGAACAAGTGTGGCAGATATATACGCGAGGTACGTCATATCTTCACTAAGTTTGAAGTGGAATTGGCTAAAGGTTTTGGAACAGTTGAAAATGTGACTCTTCAACCAGAGGATGGATTATGGAGCCCCTTAGAGGCTCAGCTTTATTGACAAATCAGCTGAGCAAAAAATGTATTAATTTTTTTTTTTTTTACGGAATTCATAAATTAGAAAATAATTTCTTCCAAACTATATAAATCGCCGAAGGAACAATATCACACGACCGCCTGATGCAGGATATGGACTACCATATCGTAAAGTCTGCAGCTTGTGGCTTTTCTTGGCAACAAAACTAAAATCAGTGGATAGGTCAGGATTCCAGCTTACTTGTCAGTTTGTATTTATTTTTTGTTTAATTCATTTCTCTCTTTTAATATCTTTCTCTTTCAATTTAATTCGATTGTCTGTTTATTGTCGTTATTAAAATGACTTTCATGGAGAAAGTATACGTTCTGTAGTGTGATGTGGAATAGTTTTTGTCCGTTTGTACAGACGAGTCCCGCGATCATTTTAACGTCATTGTTATACATGGTGGGCACGAAACGGTAGCCAGAACAAATCCTATAAGTTACATTTGGTTTGGCACTAATATGAGACAAAGGACTTTACTTAAATAATTTGCAGTATTATCATATTTAGGCACTTGAAAGCTACAACCAATCTGGCAATTTGCATCTGGTCGGCACTTATATGAGATAATGGACTCTACTTAAATAATTCACAGTATTATAATATTGAGGCACCTGGACGCTCGCTACATGCGGTATTGCCGCATTATCCAAACCACTTTCCAGTTTTGAAGGGATACTGGATTACTTTGTTCAATAATTAGCGGTACTAGTGTTTCCATATTTAAGCACTCAAACACTACCGGTGGTATGGACACATTATTCAAACTACGTAGGAGTTTTGTAGATATACTGAATTACTTTACCTTAGTAATTTACCGTGCTATCATACGTAAGCACTTGAGCGCTACTGGCGATATGGGCACAATATCCGCACGACGTGAGAGTTATCCGGAGACACCGAGTTCCTTATGTCAAATCATATGTCACTTCAAAAAAATGTTTCATTTGGGCGATAGTCAAATTATGTTTGCAGTCTTTACCTTTTCCCTCACTTCTCCAAAAGGTTGAGTAGACGTAAAAGTTTATTTTGTTTGCGGAGGGGCCTTTTTATTTTAAACAGGGACACGTCACTTTATACATAAAATTTGTGTTTGTGCAACTACATCATGTACATGTGTGTACCTGCTGCTACAAAATGCCACAAAGGTACTGTGTAAATCTTTTCCTATGGTAATATCTTGCAGTATTTCGTACTTTCGGACGTTTGGGCCATTCATTAATTATTGAGGTCTTGAATCTGACTCCTTTTTTTTTTCTTTTTTTTTTTTTTATGCAAAAGTTCTTTATTTGCTGCAGATAACCGTTTGCGTGCCAAAAGACAGTGGGTAGGGCTAACGATTGTGGATGATATATTTCATTCACTTCTTCTTCTTCTTCTTCTTCTTCTTCTTCTTCTTCTTCTTCTTCTTCTTCTTCTTCTTCTTCTTCTTCTTCTTCTTCTTCTTCTTCTTCTTCTTCTTCTTCTTCTTCTTCTTCTTCTTCTTATTCTTATTATTATTATTATTATTATTATTATTATTATTATTATTATTATTATTATTATTATTATTATTATTATTATTAGCTGAGCTTTTATGAAGGTCCGTCGTCCGTCGTCCGTCGTCCATCGTCCACAATTCACATTTTCGACTTCTTCTCCAAAACCGTTGGCCAGATCCACTTCAAACTTGGTGAGTATGTGCCTTGGGTGGGTCATTTTTTTTTTCATTTTGGGGGGAAATCTTAAAAAATATTTTCCTCCAAAACCGCTCACCCAATTACTTTGATATCCCACAGGGACACTCCCGTGGAGTCCTAGTTGTTCACCAGAGGGCGCTGCGATTAAAAAAAAATTTTATGAGGTTTTTTTTTTTTTTGTTTTGTTTTGTTTTTTTTTTGTTTTTTTGTTTTTTTTTTTTTGTTTTTTTTTTTTTTGCTATTTTTGACTTCTTCTTCAGAACCGTCACTCAGATTATACTGAAACTTGGTGGATATGTTCCTTGTAGAAGTGTCAAACAAAGTGGTTCACAAGGTGGCACTGCTGTGGATTCCTGATTTTTAACGATTTTTTTTTTTTTTTTTTTTTTTTTTTTTTATAATTCGGGTACTTGTCGGTCAATGTAGCTTTCCTATTGATAACTTTGTAAGTCAATGGACATTCTAATGCTAATTCACATTTTTGACTTCCCCAAAACTGTCATCCAAATTGACTTCAAAATTGGTGGCAACGTACCTTGGGTGGGTTTCTACCAGGTTTGTTAAAATGGTCACGGTTCAGTGATTTTTGGATTTTTCACGGGTTTTTTTTTGGGGGGGGGGGAATCTTAAAAAATCTTCTTCTCCAAAACCGCGTTGCCAATTACTTTGAAATTGTATAGGAACACTTCTGGGGATCCCCAGACCTTAATTTGTTCAACAGGTGCCGCTGCAATTGTTTCTATTTCTTAATTAATTTTTGTACGTTTTTGTTATTTTCAACTTCTTCTCCAAAACAATCTGTCAGATTGTTCTGAAACTTGATGGATATGTTCTTTGTGGAAGGGTAACACAAGATTGTTCATCAGGTGGCGTTGCTGTGGATCCCTGACTTTTAACGACTTTTTTTTCAGTTTGGATACCTGTTGGTCAGTGCAACATTCCTATTGTTTACAATGTAGGTCAATGGGAATTGCAATGATAATTAACATTTTCAACCTAATGTGAAAGCCGTTTCCAGATTCACTTCAAACTTGGTGGGGATGTGTGTTGGGTGGGTTTCTACCAAGTTTGTTCAAATGTTCATGACCAGTGAATTTTGGGTCTTTTGTGAATTTTTTCTTGTTGATTTTACATGCCTATTGATTACCATGCAAGTCAACGGAGATTGCAAAGTCATTAGGATTTGCAATGCTTATTGACAATTTCTGGCTTTTTCTGCGAAACTATCAGCTAGATTCACTTCAAACTTGGTGGGGGTGTTCCTTGGATGGGTATCTACCAAGTTTGTCCCAATGGTCACAGTCCAATGATTTTTGGATTTTTTTTTTTTTTTTTTATGATTTGTTTGTTTATTTTTTGGGGCAAATCTTAAAAAGTCTTTATCCTTGCATATATAGACGAGTGACCTTGACCTCGTTCTGAAGGTCATAGGGCCACTTGCTCAATTTTTATTGTTCACCTGACAAGTTGAGAGCTAGTTGAACTTTGACCTTAATGTTGAAACATGATGGATGTCCTGAGCAAAGGCCAGACGTAGACAGTACATGGGTGACCTTAACCTCATTCGCAAGGCCACTTGGACCCAGAAACTTACATGAATTTTACTTTTCATTTTTGAACGTGAGAACTGTGGGAGGTAAGACCTTGATTTTGAACTTATTCGTAGTCTTCTATTTAGGAAAGTTTGTGACTGTACATTAGTGACCTTGACCTCATTCTCAAGGTCACACGGCAACTAACATGGATTTTACTGGTCGCGTGATAAACCTGAGAAGTATTTGTACTGTGACTTTGATCTTCCACATGAGGATGGCCCTCTATGAAAGTTAGATTCAGAATAGGTCAGTGACCTTGACCTCATTTCCAAGGTCAAAGGGTAAGTTAGTGAGCTAAGCACAGGACTGCCACAGTCCTCTTGTTATATTTGTGTCTTTTATAACTATCAGCAAACTCACACTTAGAACTTAGAAGATGTGGCTAATGATCATTTTATATCTGCACCGTGTTACCCAGTAAGATGCCAACCCACTGTAGCCTTTTAAAGACACTTCAGAGCAAAAGATGTCACAATATCCCTGTAAACTGACCATGCCAAACCTTAAAAATACTCAGTGTGTTGTGAATTTGTTAATTGTCACCGGCTTTGAGGAGAAAGACTTGACATAAAATTTCCAAACGCATATCAAGTTTTGGACGGATTCGATAATCCCATAAAAAAATGATGTATTTGGTTTCTTCGGAAAACACATAATGCCGGGAAATATGGAGATCAAAAGGTATTTCCAAGGCAACATTTGCAAATAGAAAAAGTAGATGCACGATTTCAATTTTACGAATTCAGATCGTAAAAGCAGGAAGGAAATCAATGGCGTTTCCAGTACACATTTGATATTAACAGATTTCGCATTATACTGCTTAGATCACCCGGGTGCCAAATGCTGTCTGCTTAGTTATTTTCTCTTCATCTTTATTTTATTAGAAATATCTTGAGTGGGAATTGTGCAAGAAATCTTTACACATTTCCTGCTCGAAAGGAATGGCTTTTTTGTACAGGTTGTGTGGACGGAGCACAGCGGGCAAAATAGAAATGACTGTCGTTCTGCTGAAACGAAGCGAAATTATGATGGATAACTTGATTTGTATCTGCAGACCGTTCAAGTTAAATCGAAGAACAAGCGGCATTCCTGAGATCTGCAAAGAACATTTAGTAAGACGAGTTGAATACAATGATGAGAGAATGATGTATTCTTTTTTTTATTCAGCCAAAGCGAATATTACATCATTGGCACATTTTTTGAGAAAATAGAATCAATGATGATCAGCTGATAGTTGCAAGCTATCTATGATCATGACTCAGACAAGTGAGCCGTCCGTTATTTGGTAATGCTTCCTTGTATGATTAGGGAATTTGGAATCCTTTAATGGAATGTTTATTTCATAAGTGCTCACACCTCGTTAACTCAAGACTTTTATGATTCGAGGCAGTGGGCAGAAAATTCAACGCAAATTTGCTTTAAACATATCTTATTTGCAAAAGCAATTGGCCAACAGGCACAGTGCCTATATGAAGCCCTCTTGTACATGAATTGGCAGTACAACAAAAAATGGATAACATCCACATTACAAATAGAGAACGCACAAGACATTATACATATGATTGGGAAGGGAGGCAGACTAAGGTAATGGGTGAACATTTGACTTCTTCAACTTTATTTTATATATTTGTACTCTAGATTTTTTCATAAAGAACTAATTAAACAAAACATTTCACAGCGATATTACCATCTTGTACGAAGCCAGTATGGGTACCTATTTTTCGATTCAACACTCAAGTTCCCGCTCTAAAGAAAAGGTCTTCCAAGGAAGTGGATTTCTACAAGGTTAACAGTGGCAATCATACAAAGAGCAGTATATCTCAGCGAAGTCAACGTGATGATTGTAAGAAATGAATCTTATTTAAATGTCGTACGGCCAACTAGGAATTTTGCGTCAAAGCAAAGTTTGGAACCGCGCCAGCAGGCTCACAAAAGATCAGTAAAGTTGTGGGCACAACTTATATCAGGTAAAGAAATATTCATTTTGAGAATCTTACGGAAATCAGAAGTGGACATAATGGTCAGTGTCAACACCCGTATAAGCAGAATTTCATTTACACACACCCGCACACACACACTTGTGTGTGTGTGTGTGTGTGTGTGTGTGTGTGTGTGTGTGTGTGTGTGTGTGTGTGTGTGTGTTTAGTCTGAATGCAAACTATGTCGGCTGCCTGTACGGTATTCAAATGCCGTTGCCAAAGGTTACAGCGTGTAAATAACAGTTAAAATAAGAACACTGGTGCTGAAATACCGTTGTTAAAAAGTACATCATATAAAAAAATACTTAGAGTATGAACACTACTTTACCATTTCGTAAGGGTGATACTATCTTGAGCACTGCTCTTTTCCCACTCTTTCTTCTTATTTCGATATAACAATCTTGTTGTTTTTGCGGAAGCGACTTCTTCTGTCTAAAATACATATGATTCGTTGTACAATGCTTTTTGATTGACTGGTAGGCGTTTAATGATAAGAGCAGCAAACCCCTATTAAAAGGCCGTTACCAGGGAAATGTATAGGTACATAAACACAGAAAGGTATACGCACCGTAAGAAAATATCGTAGCAAAATCTGCTTCAGGACAAACGATAAGCAAGAAAACAATTTATTTCTTCTTTTACAGCAATTACAAACAACCAGATGCCGCATCTTGTAACAAGGTCCACAACCTTGAAAAAGATATTATGGCAGCCTCAAGGCGGCAAGTAAAGCTTAGTAATAAAAGCAGGAAAGGCTAGAAAGAGTAGAAAAGTAGCGGTTTTCACCTTCAGGCGATCCCGCAGAGGTAAAGAAAAATGCATATATATGTTACAGCGCCTATTGCAAATAAAAATCGGAAAAAAAGAAAGCACAAGGTGAGGTATTAATGGCTCCTTGCCATGGGGTGATATTTGCTGTCCCGAGGATGCCTCAGTGACACATGTATCACAAAGGACCTACCAGACACTCGCTTGTATGTTCGCATATTTATTTATTTATTTATTTATTTATTTATTTATTTATTTATTTATTTATTTATTTATTTATTTATTTATATTTATTTATTTATTTATTTATTTATTCATTCATTCATTCATTCATTCATTCATTTATTTATTTATTTATACATTTATGTACATTTATTTATACATTTATTAAAATGTCTTTAAACTTGGTAGCTGATTCGGTTAAAAAAATGTGTTCTTTAATTCGGCCCCTGTTACAATAAACAACACAGTCACAACATAAGAAAATAATATATATATATATATATATATATATATATATATATATATATATATATATATATATATATATATATATATATATATATATATATGCTATTGTTTATATATTATACATATGTATGTATACTAAAGAACGTCGTTTCTTGCTTTTTTTTGCTTTTTTTTCAGTATTTGATCCGGTGAATAAATATTAATCAGAAGACTAAATATTTATCAATATCACATGATCAAATCGTTTGATCAGCTGGACAAATGTATTTGTTAATCTGATCAAATACAATATATTTGTTCTTCTGATCCAATTGATTTAATGAGAAAAACAAACCTATTTAATCAGGAGATCAAATAAATTTGTTCCAAGGAACAAATAGAACGAATTTGATCACATGATCAAATGCATTTGTTCACATAACTAAATCCATTTGTTCTCCTGATCAAATAGAATAAGGTACATCCCGATTTATTTACTTAAACTAATATATTTGTTCCCGTGATCCAATCGATTTGATCTGGTGAATAAATACAAGTTACCACTACCAGATAATAATTACTCCCTTTTGTAGGCCGCGCGCCACTTCGGGTAGCCTGTGTGCCTACCATAACACGCAAGAGGTACAATCTTGAGCTTTGATATTTCTTTATATAGCAACAACAAGTAGCGGCCGGGAGAGGGAGCTAGTTGTCACACGGTTAAGTTTTCATCATCCACTTTTTCAGAACCCCATTTGACAATGATTTTTTTTTTTTATTTATTTATTTATTTTTTTTTTTTTTTTTTTCCTAGGCTGCAAATGATAGTTGAAAACATTTGGAGAAAAAAATCAGATTTCCCAACTACAGGCACGCTAAAATCTTTGAGAGACAAGAAAGAAAGAGAGGGAGGGAAGGAGAGAGAGAGAGAGAGAGAGAGAGAGAGAGAGAGAGAGAGAGAGAGAGAGAGAGAGAGAGAGAGAGAGACAGAGAGAGAGAGAGACAGAGAGAGAGAGACAGAGAGAGACAGAGAAAGACAGAGAGAGAGAGACAGAGAGAGAGAGAGAGAGAGACAGAGAGAGACAGAGAGAGACAGAGAGAGACAGAGAGAGAGAGAGAATGCTCACATCCTTCCCGAAAGCAGTGCCTACTACCGAACTTTAGAAAGAAGACAGTGAAAGAAAAAGGCTCAAATTCATGACCATGAAACACATGGCAAAAAGCAGTGCCTAACCAGAGAAAGAAAGAGGGAGAGAGCATAGACAACGTCCATGGCGGTGACAGTCTTCCCTTTGGCATGCTCGGTGTATGTGACGGCATCACGGATTACATTCTCATGGAATATATCATCACACCCAATCCGAAAGCAAGAGCGAAACATCATGGAACCACCGTCCAAGTTTAGATTTAATCCCGCCAAAACTCAATCATATTTAAATTATAAATAATAATGATGCATTGTGCACGGCAAGCTTTACCCCGTTTAATCTCTAAACCAAGTCATAAAATGCCCGCGTTGTAAATGTCTACGATGTCTTTTTTGAAGATATCGCAGACAATGCGGCCATTTCAAATTGTACCTTTTGCTTGTTTTACTATTTCTTGCGCAGATCAAATACTGGCTGAAGTGATTTGTTCCGAAATATAAATATTTCATCCGCGGAACAAACAGGGAGCGTCAATTTAATTAATTTGGGGGATATTTGATGATATGTACAAATAGATTTGATCAGAATAACAATTCGAGTTATTCAGATGATCAAATATTTAGTCATCGAGTCAAATACTGAATAAAACAATAATATATATATATATATATATATATATATATATATATATATATATATATATACATACATATATATATATACATATATATATATATATATATATATATATATATATATATATATATATATATATATATATATATATATATATATATATTTATTTATTTATTTATTTACATATGTATTGAATATACCAAACATATGGACTAAATATCAGCTAAATCCTAGACCCGGACGTCAAGAAATTAGTAGACAGCGGTAACTTTTTCAGTTACTTGTCTGAGCTAAAATAAAAATGTGTATACATCATACAGTTCCATTGGTTCAACAACTACCAAATTAATAAATCTCAGAACGTTCAAATCGATAATATTGATCCATCCTGTCTGGCAGTTAGACTTTAACGTCCCCCAAAGGATCTGTTCTGTGCCCTCCTGCATTCCCTATTCACTTTAACGACGTATCCACTGCCTAGAATTCCATTTAAGTTATGTATGGTACACACCTGTCTGGCATAAAGTGTATTTCTTTTAATTTGAGCAGATTATTTCATTCATCATAGCCGGATAATGTAAACAAAGAGCTCAGAAAGACAATGATTCCCTTGCTGCGAATAAATAAGCCCAAAATGCATATAAAACTACATATGTGATCTCCAATACTAAAGCCAAATACATACACCCTCAGCAAATGCCCAACAAAATCATTAAAATCAGATGGTTGAAACACTTGAGGCATAAAAATCCTTAGGTGTCATATTGGACCACGATTTTCTCTGAAATAAACATATCAGTCCCGTTGCCAAAAAACTGGCTCAAGAATGTGACATTCAAATTTCAAATCAGTCGGATATTTGATTGTGTTATAGAATGTAATCGAGAAAAACAATTTAAATCGATTGAGAATAAGTGCACAAAACTTAAAGAGTGAAAAAGTAGACATATTAAAAGGTCAGTAAATGTTCCTAACGATGACAAAATTTGTGACTTGTGTCTGCAGGTGGTTGATGAAATTCGTCCTGTTTTGAATTTTCAAAGGTTTAAAGAAGTCAGAAAAAAGTAATTTGATACTCTGATTGGGAAAGTTCAAGTTCGGAAAATATAGATTTTTCAGACTTATGAAATGTGAATGCATTGAAATAATTTAGCAAATTGGGAAATATATGAAATAAAACTGTGAAAATAAAAGGTAAAAATTTAAAAGATTTTTGCTTCTGCATCCCTGTTTTCTTCATGACCCATCTGGTGCAGGTTGGGGTGTTTGGCCAACTACCTACATGTGGACCGCTCCGGTGGACTGCTCCGGTACCAGGTTTCAGAGTCAGCTTTTACTCCGGGTACCCCAGGCAGCCCATGGAGGCGATGTCATCTGGCCCACCGCACCGCGTTGTAAGGCAGTTACCAGGTGTAAGATTACAGTGCACTTGTAAGGGTTAAATATATTCGCAAGTTTGTATTGACAGGTGAAGAGGAATTGAAATTTGCCAGGATCTACTTTTCCCATCCTCGTTAAAGAAATAATGTATACAGTGAAGCCTTTCTCCACCTCTATGGATGACCAAATAGAGCCTTAAGAAATTTAAGTTCTCCCTTTTGTCACATTATCGTGACGATCGCGCATGTCTGAATTCACATATGCGCTGGTCTGCCGTCACAAAGTGGGACACGCTGTGGACACGCTGTTGACACGCTATCGTGACCACAGCAGAGGCCAAACTGTGAAACTGTGGACCGTAACCCCACACATTTATGGATATTTGTCAAAATTCGACACTTTCCACGTATCAGCGCTACATTCTGGTACCTTGCCATTGTACAAAGACATATTTCAGGCACAATACAGCCTAACTTCATGGATTACAGACGATGTTGGAGAACTAATGTACCAACGAGATTACAACAACAACAACAAGAACAACAACAACAACAACAACCAAAAAAAGTCAGTCGATGGTACAATGCATGACCATGATATGTACAAAACACTCAGGAATGAAGTATCTGATAGAATTAGAAAGGCACGCAGGGACTTCTATGATGAGATGATTTTGACACACTGTTCTTCTAAAATTGTGTGGAAAACCTTAAAGAAGTTTCTACCTAGCAAGCAAACGGGTGAACCCCACTTTTTTTAAAGGTTGAAGGAGTCATAGTTAAAGATTCTATGTCCATATCTGACTCTTGTAATAATCTTTTCACTACTATTTGCTCGAAACTGGTCAATAAATTCACCAGCATTTTCATACGCCAACTTCAAAAAGTCAATTCCAAAATGCATTTCCAAGAGGTATCTGAAGATGTGTGTTACAGGGCCTGCAAAAACTTACTACCAGTAAAGCAACTGGCACTTACTCCCTGCATTCAACTTTTTGAAGCCTGGTGCGCATGTGCTATCAGGTCCTCTGACATACTCATTTTACCGTTCGTTACGTACAAGCAATTTATCATCTCAGTGGAAGCAGGCAAAAGTATCAGCAATTCATAAAGATGGCCCAATGGCAGATCCAGGAAATTAAAGACCCAATTTAGTTATAAATATTACCATGAAAGTGTTTGAAAGAATTGTACACGATCAACAATATGCCTATGTAACGGAATACAATATGCTGAACGTTAACCAGTCGGGCTTCAGACCCTTGCTTATTCATCTACTACCCTGATCGATGTAAATGACTATGTCCTCACCAATATGGACAGCGGCTTAATTACAGGTGTTTGTTTTTTTAATCTCAAAAAGCCTTCGATACCGTCTCACACGAAATCTTACTGAAAAAACTTGAATATTTAGGGATCAATGGTATGGAACTCTGTTGTATTAGAAACTATTTGTCTGGGCGGACTCTCTGCTTCCAATTCAAAAGGGGAATTGTCTGACCACATTGAAATAGCCTATGGTGTCCCCCAGGGATCAATAATGTGGGTGTCTCTACTTTTC
Source organism: Hermodice carunculata (assembly GCA_964020975.1). Taxonomy (NCBI): domain Eukaryota; kingdom Metazoa; phylum Annelida; class Polychaeta; order Eunicida; family Amphinomidae; genus Hermodice; species Hermodice carunculata. The sequence goes on along the minus strand of OZ026618.1, from coordinate 41,150,043 downwards.
GTCATTTTAATAAATGACCTTCCCTCTGTTATTACTAATAGTAAGGTTGGATTGTATGCTGATGACACTGATAATTTCTTTGCTGCTAAATCGATTCTTGACATTAAATATTGAAATGTTTAATGAAGCTAAATGGATGAACGACAACCATCTCACCGTGGACATTCAAAAGACTAAGTGTATGTTATTAGGAACAAGTTGGAAACTTCGAGAAAATGACCGATTGAATATTTTAGTGGACGGGAAACAAAGCGCACACGTCGACTACTTTAAATATTTAGGACTGTGGTTTGACAAGCAGATGTCCTGGAAGAAATATGTTGAAAATATTTACAGCAAAATTTCACAAAGTCTTGGTATTCTCAGGAGAATATCTCCATTTGTGTCAAAAGATTCAGTATTACTCCTGTACAACTCTTTAGTATTACCGTTTTTTTTATTGCTATGATGTCGCATGGTCTAACGGTTCTACAAAAAACCTGAACATGCTGCAAAAGTTCCAAAATCGAACAGCTAGGATAATACTTTCTAAATGTCGTAGAACAAGAATTAGGGACGTGCTTAAGGAACTTCATTGGACTGATATAAGGGCCCGGCACCAATCTCATCGAGCTATTTTCATGTTTAAAGTTATTAATGGCAATAATCCTACCAACTTGAATGATGCCTTTAAACCAGTGTCGGAAGTCCATGGGCATTTTACAAGGCAAAGTAAGGCTAGTCTGACAGTCCACGGTAAATGTGGAACCGCCATACATAATCGGACTAAGTGGTCATCTGCAGGTGTGTACGACATTCTATCAAGTGTGCCACGACTCTTGCCTGTGGTATTGAAATTTACGCTCAGAGTGAAAGAGTACGGATTGACCTCGTCTTAGTCACGTGGTTTAAAGTGTATTGACAACAGTCTTGGTACAATTAAGCGCTTTGGTCCAGGTCACGTGAAATTGATGGAATATAATTTAAACCTCGCAGACACAATATTTATACACATACCACGCTCTTGGCGATTCATATTAGTCTTTTACACTGTAAAACGGGTAGTTATGTTTTGTACTACAAAACATTAGACTCGGGGTTCTTAGCTGGGTTGACGTGATTATTTTTACCACGTTTGAAATTCGTTCATCTTTACTCCGAATTGTCAGACTGACCATATGTTTGTTCCCAGGAATACGTTAGGTTTATTTTCTCGTGAAGATCTGAAATGAGACTTAATTGGACTGTCTGTAGGCAGATAGTTAAATTGGTGTGATAATGTTCATGAGATAGCATGATTTGTTCCGCTCACAAATTAATTTGCAATAGTGATTTAGAATCATGCAGTTTTTTTTTTTCAATGGAAGGTGCGAAATAGGACTTTGCTCTTAGAGTATCGGACTTGGTAGTGTTCAAACGGTATTGGGCTTACAGATGAAGGTTTGTTAAGTTTTATTCTCTGTACAAAATAGGAGTAAAAATATAAGAATTTACTATCTCATATTTCGTTGTGCTAAGTTTATGCCTGCATAAATAAATTATCAACTCTGCGGATGACCTTTGTTGGGCTCAATCAAGGTTAAAGGTTAAAGTTAAACAGGAACGTAATATGATGTATGCCAGCCACCTCATTTTTCTATGCATTATTGTAACCATGTATCATCATCATCATCATCATCATCATCATCATCATCATCATCATCATCATCATCATCATCATCATCATCATCATCATCATCATCACCACCACCACCACCACCACCACCACCACCACCACCATCATCATCATCATCATCATCATCATGCTGCATTTGTTGATCATCAATGATTTGAAGTGATAAAAATGTGTTTAATGATGAGCCGCTTCAAACTTATCAGTTCGTAACTTTAGTACATACAGTGGCATTCACCACCCCGCCGCTTTTTTTTTTTTTTTTATTTATTTTTATTTTTTTTTTATTTATTTTTTTTTTTTTTTTTTGAATTCAGGTTCATGCACTTTTGTGAACGTGTTTTTCTCTTGCAAGTTTCATAAGAATAAAACAGGCATTATTCCAGTTTATATTAAAGTTCATATTTGCAATCTGTATGAGTGAATTATTAGGAATGTGAAATTTGTTTTATTTATGAATACCGAGACATATGTGACGCGACTAAACTATATTATAATAACTGCGTTTATGAAGTTTCCATACTAAGAATGTTTCCCAATGTTTGACTTGCAGTATCATGGGATCGACATTTCCGGCTAATACGAGATCTCGTTGGATGACCCGCAACCCTGACTCTTCATTTCAAAGGACACCATGTAGTCAAAAGTACTGTTCAAGCTATGTTATGCTTATTTTGCTTTTAACGAGACATATATATGTATGTATATATATATATATATATATATATATATATATATATACATATATATATATATATATATATATATATATATATACTTGTTTTAAATGCTCACAAAAGGGTTAATAGAGAGGAACATTCCTCTAAGTACATTCATAGTGTTAACGGAAATGTAAGAAGCCCGATTCTAGCGAATTTCACGTTGCGCACATTACACTGAAATTTTATGTCGTCTAATAATCAATACAATATCAATTATTCAGAATATATATTCTCGTTAATCATTTAATTTCTATAAACTTAACTTTAATATGAGTGAAGTGTATATGTAGGCGCGAATCAAGATGGATATACGTGTTAGGAATTCCCCATATTTAAAAATCTAATCTCGCTTCCTTGGTCTCAGGGACCTTTAGGTTGCTCGCTTCCAATTACCAATTGAATTGTTATTCTAATTCAATTATGGTAACCATGGGAACGCTTCGCATGGTACAGAGAAGATAGAAGTAAGTAGTATATACACTTGGGGATACTGGAACACGGGGCTAAGATTGGGGAACGTGCCCAAAACGTCAGGATATTATTCTCGCTACATCCGGAATCTTTTTGGTTGCTTTTACAATCTATTGCCAGAAGATCTTTCATGTTTCAACCCTTTTGCATGAAAATCATTGATTTGGCCCGACCATAATCGAATGAAATGGTTTATCACCATTTTTTTGGAAATCCCAAGCGTCCAATAAAAATACAGCACTAAATTCAAAGTTGACAGCTAACTTTTCAATTAGTACTTGGAACAAATCAAATGTGGCATTTAAACTTTTCTTGGTTTATTTTAAAGCCATAGAGATTGCATTATCGAAGTCGCATCCAATTGTTTGGTATGATTATTTTCTTACAAGCCTCTGTCTCTGTAAATGTATTACACAGTCTCCCACCAAGTCTTGAATGTTATAAACGTGAAGTGCCAGTCAGTGATATACAAAATGAAAAGCTAATATCACTGACGACAGCAGATGACATTAAAACTCACACAGTAACAATTATTTAAATAATTTCATGTGACACCACCGATAATTTTAGAGCACCGTTTTCCAAAGTATTTGACCCAATAATTCAAAAGAATAAAAGCAGCGAATTTTATTTCATATCTGTTCACTATATAATTTTAGAGCACCGTTTTCCAAAGTATTTGACCCAATAATTCAAAACAATGAAAGCAGCGAATTTTATTTCATATCTGTTCACTATTTCAGGAATAGAGGACACAAGAAAATGTATACCACCAGGCATGACTTAACATACAGGCATGCTTAACTAAGATAGGTACGACAAAACTCCACACCCATTCGTTTTAAAGTTCCTAACGGTAGCCAAACTCCCAAATTTTCAGCCTTAATGAAAGCAACTGCTGTATCGTTAATTTTCCTGTCTATAACATTTCATAATATCATAATTAGTTTATATAATATTATCTTCATTACGTTACTCACCAACTTTCATTCCCAGTTTGTTTTTTTTTTTTTTTTACAATGTTGCCTCCTGCGTATAATGTCCAAATAAGTAGTTTAAGCCATTTTTTCTTCAGTGTTAGTCAGCACAATTGGTCCACTCCCTGCTGTCTCAATGTAGAGCCTCCCGGGTTCGAACACACATGCACTTGCACTTATTCTGCACAATGATATGCAGTAAATTGCTTTAATTTCGCTATATTCTTATTTTCGCTTATTTTGCTGTTGCCACAAAACCGTGAAAAAAGTGAAATAGTATTTTGATATTGTTTGAATAGAAATTATGTCCAAAACGGTACAATTAAAGCTCCAGTGGAATGTCAAAAAAAAAAACCCCGCGAATATTTATGCACGCAAAAATAAAACAATTTACAGCATGTGAAATGAAGCTTGTCGACCATCATGATTATCCATGGATTCTCTTTTACAAATGGGCATTACACGAATAACGCAGACCTGATCGTACATAATCTGGAACCAGAAGATAATGACGTGTGTTGACCAGCATTTATTTGGGTTTTGTCGACAAGGATGGTCTAATTCATTTTTTTTATATATATCTTTTTTCCTTTCTTTTTTTTATTCCGACTAACTCATCAGTGTTAATAAGCATGGTGGTATATATTTTAAAATGCAGAGTAAAAGAGACCAGCATTGTTAAAAAAAAAAAAAACAGTAGGCAAATACCGCGTACTACGCATGTGATTGTGCTAACAGTTCAAGATCTACATGTGGCTGTTTGGTATTTGAGTGTTATTAACAGCTCTAATTCAGATGTGCATATTACTTTAAGTTGTATTGCCCGGAACGATTGGAGATGGGGAATATAGGCTGCGAAATACGGTTGTCCATATTCTGCTGTAGGAAGTGACACCATGTATCCTCCAACGCCATTGTTTTTTTTAAATCTCACTTTGAATGTTTAAAGTATGTTTTCATGAAGCAAAAATGTTGTTAAATAAATTCCCACGCCAAAAATATTGTAGGCATAAGGAACAATAGTGTTTTCGAAATTTCCTTTTCGAGATTCCAGGATTGCCCATTTGATTTCACAAGCTTTTACTTACGACCTTAATCGTTATACGTACCGCATAGGTCCACATCATGTAGAAGATGTTCATATTTTTTCTCCATTTTCCTTTCTTTCGTTTAATTTTTTTTGGGGGGGGGTGTTTTTTTTTTCTTTGTTTTGTTTTTTATACTTTTTTTTTTTTGTTTTTTTTTTTTTTTGTTTTTGTTTTTTTGTTTTTTGTTTTTTTTTTGTTTTTTTGTTTTTTTGTTTTTGTGTGTGTTTGTGTTTGGTCAGAATGATTAAAATATTTAGATTAACATTTTCGAGAGGGCACTGCGCATTTCGTCATTTTCTAAAGATATTTGTATTCCGGCCGTCAAAGTGCTGTACCAAAGCTTCTGCAGGATGCTGCAGTATCGTAAAGATAGTCCCTAAGGCCGAAAAAGAATATATTTTTACCTTATAGAGTTTCCTTCTGGTTGGATTCGGGCATGTAAAGCCACACGCGGCATAATGTTACCTTCCAAGCAATTGTATTTTTAACAGGAGTGTACCTACTGGGAAGGAATCGTTTTGTTGCTAAGGAACACATCACTCAATGAAATCTATAATTTAGGTATTTCACCTACAGCAAAAGAAAAAATCATTACGTTTTGGAAGCCCGGTGCATAAAAATGACATGCTCTGCATTCAATGGCCATTCGATCTTATATGAGGTACTATTTTTGTGTTCCAACGCTTCGTGTTTAGAATGATAGAAAAGCCTTAAAGGGTACCTGCTGTTTGCGATAATCTTGTCTCTTGAGACTAAAAAAATGAAAAGTTCTGTACATGTATTTGTGCTGAGATTATTTTCTCATTCTTTACATTTAACCATTAATACGGTACAGGTTCATTTGTTTTAAATTGAGTGCGAGAAGCAAAGTTACACTTAGGGTACATACATTTGGTAAACTCAGTACCAGTATAATAAACAGATTTGATACCATGGATTATCAGGGAGTTGTATCAGGTAAACCTCCCTGGGATAATGTTCGCTTCCCTTTTCGGCCACGTGGTTGACGCCGAAGGTTGTTAGCTCGAGATCAAGCCGTTCCTTGCTCCTTTGATTCAAGTCAACTTACTTATGGACAGTCCCCGGAATTGCGCTGGAATAAATAAAATGAATTCGGCCATGTCGACTATAGCATGTGGTAAATAAACAAATAAATATCTGACTGACTAACTAACTAACTAACTAACTGACTGACTGACCGACTGACTAACTAACTAACCAACTAACTAACTAACTAACTATCCAGCTAGCTAGCTAGCTAGTTAGCTAACTAACTAACTGAATGAATGAATGAATGAATGAATGAATGAATGAATGAATGAAAGAATAGATAAATAAATAAATAAATAAATAAATAAATAAATAAATAAATAAATAAATAAATAAATACATAAATAAATAAATAAATACATAAATAAATAAATAAATAAATGAATGAATGAATGAATGAATGAATAAATAAATAAATAAATAAACAAACAAACAAACAAACAAACAAACAAACAAACAAATAAACAAATAAATAAATAAATAAATAAATAAATTAGTAAATGAATAAATAGATAAATAATGTTGATGATGATGACCAAAACTAAATAAACCAATAAATAAATGAATTAAATTAACAAATAAACTCATCGAGTCACTCTCTAAGTCGCAAATGTACTGTAGACGAATACATCTTACCCTTTGTGTAGTGGACGATGCCGAAGAACTCATGATAAAACCACAGTGCTCAGAATGGAAACCTCTGTCCACTAGCTCTCCAAGCTGAGAATAGAACCAGGATTGCAGTGACGACTAACATCTTACTGCTCAGCCACCCGTGCACCTAATTAGTGTTACACTGCTGTCTCTGTCTCAATACTTCACTTGTCTGACGCTTACCCCTATATCTTGTAAAAGGGTGTCAAAAGTCATGGACCTGAGTACGGTTTGACCAGTTGTGTCTATTGCACCTATGTTCCCATTTAGATGCTGTTGTTTTGGAGATATTTGGACAAACGGTGTGCACAAGCAGTTAACGCTGGAGGCATTATTAAAATTATTTACCTGAATATGTGTGTATGTATATATATATATATATATATATATATATATATATATTCAGGTAAATAATTTTAAAGCAATGACACTCAAGTTTTCTATTTATTCATTTACCGAAAAGTAAATTACCAGGTAAACCTGGAAAAATCTCCTTGATTATGTAAACACCATCTTCTTTTATAAGTATAGATCGAATATAACTTAAACTATGGGCTTGCCTTTTGTGCGTAAAAATGTTTGTCGTTAGAAATAATGAAAAGGTATTGACTAATAATCCTCGGCTCCATCGACAATAACTGTAATGTCTTCAAGACTGTCATGATGAGTCGTAAGTTAGGGAGAAGTCTTGCATCGCATTTTCCGCTCATTCTTAGCTTTGCTATGCACATTTTACTCAAGTTTATGCACGCATTTGTTCTATGGATGTGCCAGGTTAGGGTGAACCAATAGCATCCCTAGTTATTGTTGTTTTGTTTGGCATTTTAAAAAACAATCAGGGGGTCTGAAGATCTCGACCGCGCAGTGCTGTCTTAATAACTCAATCAAGGAGCATTCCAATTTAATTCTAGCCGAAATATCTCACCTTGATAATCTGTCACCACAATGTGAACGTACTAACGGATACCCAAAAGTATGAAAAACATAGCAGGCAAAGAGAATACATATTCAAACACGTGAAGAATCCTTATATCCACATCATCAGTGCATGGTTGGATAGCAAATCTATGACATTTGAAACATTGAATTTTATCGCTGTATTATTTATTACTTGTCAATTTTGCAAGAGTAGCATAGTTGTCCAACAGGCCATTTTTGTATATAATTATAAGTAAAGAAAAAGCAGAAAAAAAAAAGAAGAAGAAGAAGAAGAAGAAGAAGAAGAAGAAGAAGAAGAAGGAGAAGAAGAAGAAGAAGGAGAAGAAGAAGAGGAAGAAGAAGAAGAAGAAGAAGAAGAAGAAGAAGAAGAAGAAGAAGAAGAAGAAGAAGAAGAAGAAGAAGAAGAAGAAGAAGAAGAAGAAGAAGAAGAAGAAGAAGAAGAAGAAGAAGAAGAAGAAGAAGAAGAAGAAGAAGAAGAAGAAGAAGAACCTCCACGCCTGCAAATTCTTCTGAAGATTTAGCTACAAATAAAAAGGATTATGTCCATCTGCTGGGGGTTTTTTGATACCACGGATACATTGAGAAAAAACCTAGGTGGTACATAAATCGTTGCGATCATAAAGATATGTAACCGTACATTACATAAACGGGTCAGGTCTTACGGTTGTAAGAATAGCTGAATGTTGTTTTCCCAACTGAATACCTTTGTCAATGTGTGACAAATATTCCAATGAATCATTCATAGAAGTATATTTTAAACCATATTCCCTAAATTCTATTAAGATCAAGCAAAAACAGAAGTGGATTCTAATTGTCTTGAGCGGCGCCATTTATCTTGCGCAGCTTTAAATATTTAATGAGAACATAAAGAAAATATAACGAGGCACTACGGGTAACTAAAAGAAAAAAAAACATACAAACGTAATGGCTGAAGGACCAAATAGAGTTCCTATTTAATAATGAATTTTATGAAACAAAATGTGAGCCAACGGCAAAGCACTGTGGAGCTGCCATGCCCCTTTTTGTTGCCCTCCCGATTAGCTGTATAAATTAATTAATGTATGTGTGCTATGTATCTGTAATGTTTTTATTTCTCCTGGCTTCAGGTCCCTTCTTCCACGAGGGATGGAACAGCCCCATGCTTGCTTTATTGTGGGTTCTCAGCCTCATCCTACATACATATTTATGACATGATATAACTTTTATTTTTCAGCGTTTTCCAATCAATTAATGGACCATTATGCATTCTTTTATCTATCTATCTATCTATCTATCTATCTATCTATCTATCTATCTATCTATCTATCTATCTATCTATCTATCTATCTATCTATCTATCTATCTATCTGTCCGTCCGTCCGTCCGTCTGTCTATCTATATTTACTATCTTCATTAAAATTTGACGATCATAACTTAGTGTTGCCAAACGATGCACTGTGGCTCGATGAATTTAAAACACACACACACACACACACACATATATATATATATATATATATATATATATATATATATATATATATATATATATATATATTTCAGTTCATTTCATTGTAGTAGTAATGATTTATGTTGTTGTTTTGTGTTTATGTTAGCTGCATGATCAAACCTTTCACAGCCGTACATGTAACATATTCCGCATGGTGTCGCCACGATGGTGTGAAACTGGAACATAGGATTTTTGCACTTGTTAAGGGTCCCCACACACTAAGGAGCGAGATTACGCGATTTATCGTCGCATCCCAATCGCGGGTCAAAAAAAATAAAAAATCGCATCATCCCGCCCTCTGGTCTGGGCCATATGCGTGCGATGAAGATATTTTTTTTTCCATCTCCTCATGATCGCAACAGCATCTCCTAGTCATGCGATGGTTTGAGGACTGCAATAAATCATCGCATCATCGCGCTTCGTCGCCGCTTATCTCATACCGATCTCCGGTGACCCACACCAAGAAGTGCGATGACGCAATGTTTTTTAGTTTCCGCTTTTTGCCAAAGATGGCGCTTCGGTCGTCGTGTTTAAAATTCTGACCCACAGATGTCGCTACATAAACTTCCCGTCCTGTCACTTTCGCAAAACGTGCCTCCGACACATTGTTTACAGGGACCCGTACTGTTGTGGTCAACTCTGGACAAGCTGGTATGCCACCCAAAAAGGCTGCACGTAGGCCTAAAAAGGCCAAGACGGTCCAGAAGATTCGGAGGGCTGGAAATTGTAAAACACTTGTGAAATCTAGGCCGCAGAAGAATAGTGGGAGTGGTTCTGAGACTGAATCTGAGCGCACTTCAGGAGATATAGGCAGTCTGAAATTTGTGTGTATCTTCCTCATTGCAGGTTTGAGCGTCTCGAAGAGCTGGTAATAAGTTTCACGACTCATTCTGAGCGTGCAGTTCCACTCCTGAACATAACCGTCCTGGAAAATTAAACGGTACAAAATTCTGCCGTTTATTTAGACGCGAGGAATGATTTTGCAAATTTTAAAAGTTTCTGAAAAAAATGTATTTTTTTTTCAAAGCTGGACATCTCCGTGCTTTTGCCTCATTTCCTCTTGCAATAAAAAAATCTACGAAAACATGGACAGATATAAAGGCCTTATCATTTCAAAATCATTGAAAACAATTGTCTGTGTGTTTATTTCCATAATCAGGCACATTGGTTTATTGAACCAAAGTGCTTTTGCCTCATTTCCTCTTGCAATAAAAAAAATCAACGAAAACATGGACAGATATAAAGGCCTTATCATGTTTTAAAATCATTGAAAACAATTGTCTGTGTGTTTATTTCCATAATCAGGCACATTAATTTATTAAACCGAAGTTCTTTGATTACTAAGTTTTAGTAACGTATTCTGGTGAAAAACAACGTGTAGAATTCATTTTTACTTTATTGTTAGCCATGCCCTATTATCTAATTAAGGATGCACATACAAGCACTAAAATGAGAGTACCATTCGTATGACATATTTTCAATCCGTGAAAAGTATATAATATGATTTTGACCAGAACTTGGTCAGTTATCTTGAAAGGGATAGCTGGCCCATTGTTTAATGATGATACTAACGAAAGATAGAGAATGTCGACCCTCAGTGCCCCACCCCTGCCATGATGATTAATAAAACTTATAGTCAAGAATTCTTTGTGGAGATGTAACATGGTGGTTCTTTGCTGCTCAGGGTCGTCACGCCTTCGCAGCCATTCATGCATCCAAATTCTCTTAGCTCTTCTCTTCTTCCTTAGCTTGGCATTTAATTTATACATGATCAGCAGGCCCACATAGGACGTTGACACTGCAATTTGTTGCGCCATCTTTAAAGACCGTGTAAATAGGTCGCATACACAATTATAGTGGGTCACCAACAGATGTCACTGTATTCATACAGTTGCAAAACCACCTTGTTTCATTTGCTATGCAAATAGGCCTACGTTGTGGTGGACTGCATTCAATCTCGGCTATTGGCGAAAATCGCGCGCACTGGTGTGGGCTATTGGAGATAATCTCTCGCACGATCGCAATCTCAGTGATGTGGGCAGTTCGCGATGGTTATCTCAGGGCCTATGCGATGAGGAGATTTTTCATGCGATCGCCGTTTCGTTCCACGCGACATCGCATCAAAATCGCGTCGCACTATCGCGTTAGTGTGTGGGGGGTCTTACCGTATTGATATGGCACTCGCACATAAATACCTCCATTGAACCACTCTTTTAAAGAATGGGGATTTGGTCGAGTGGATATGTGCGTTTCCCATTTCAGCTAGGCGACTGGTGCCAAAGGTTGCAGATTCGAGTCCCGCTCGTTCCGAACATAAAACATAAACACCAAAAACGATGAGAAATGGTCTGCACATAATCAAGTAGCAATCGACACACAGTTAAATAAGTTAAATAATTACACTTTACAAAGCATGCCGGAGAGAGAGAGAGAGAGAGAGAGAGAGAGAGAGAGAGAGAGAGAGAGAGAGAGAGAGAGAGAGAGAGAGAGAGAGAGAGAGAGAGAGAGAGAGAGAGAGAGAGAGAGAGAGAGAGAGAGAGAGAGAGAGAGAGAGAGAGAGAGAGAGAGAGAGAGATGTGTGTGTTTTTGTTAGGCTGAAAAGTCCAGGTAGTAAGATGTAAATTTCATTTTTTTTTCTTTAAACCAATCAAATAATGAGATTTCATACAAGAAATCACTTCATTGCAACTATTGCAACACGCGATCCGGTCGAATCACCTCGTCCCATTGCGCAAAACGTCCAGTCCTCCTAATCAAAATGTTTGATCACAAACTTATTGACATACAATACAAAGGTCCTTCCTGAACCAACCGCTTTACAACCAACAATACGCAGCATGTTGTTAAGATGACCTTCGGCTACCCATGGAAAAGAAACCGACACGTTGTTCGGCGTTGTTCAGGAGTTTTTTCCTTTGAAGAAAACAAAAATGAAAATAACTTTGGACAACACTTCAATAATTTGTCTCATCGTCAGGTATACCTGCCCGCCTAACACATTTGGTAAATTGCGCCAATTCAGATTTTTTCGCCACCACGGCAAGCCAATGTTTTTTCAATAAACCTGAAAGTGCCTGGGTATTAAAAATATCATGGTAAGGATCATTTTTTGCTTGGTGGTACTTGGTCATTTTTCTTCCATGCCATTATTTTTCATGCCAGTGCAGATTGGTATGGATTTTTCCATTTATTTCACGCTATGTTGAAGAACTTGGTTGTTTTATTTTCACTCCGTCACAACACTTCCTTTGCACAATTTCCTACTCGCCACTCTCTTTGTGCGCCATTATGTCATTTTTTTTTTCAATTTTATGAATATCCAATTCTTTCAATTCCAAACGAAAGTATCTCTGGTTTTTACCCATGGTATGTTGCCATGTAAACTCATTGACCACAAATTCTGGCCATGAAAACCGTTATCTGTTTTGACAATTAGAGAAGGTGGACTAAAAATTTCAGCAGTATACAATAATAAAGGAAAAAGGAATAGGTCCGTATATTGACACTGGAGGGCAGTTAAGCCCATTCCATATATGATTGACTGCACAGACTTCCACTTGGCGTGATCTAAGCAAATGCATCAGAGGTATGGCTCAAGGGAGTGCAGCCAGGATTCTGTGGGTCCTGGATTCTTGTGATCCAGAATCAATGATCTGATTCGAGATCACTTGAGTCAGGCACGCACAACCGGCCAAAGTTTGTACATTTGTTAAACTTCTCCTTTGTCACCAATGCATTCAGTTCTTTTAATAATATAATTTTGATGTGATGGACTTATTGTTTAGTTCTGTCGACTTTTTCCTTTTGTGATTGTATTAACTGCAACAATTTTTCATTTGCACAGCAGCACCTCACAAAAGAAAAAAAAATCATCAGGTGCATTCTTAGATATTTTCTGCTTACGCAAGCAACAGTAACCCGCTGGTATATTTTCACTATCAAACAATAGAACTCGATTCACAAAGCGGCTGTGGAGTTGTATATATTTGCACGCATTAATGAGGTACATGATTCTCCTCAAGAGAATATTGATGCTCCTTGGAACAATAATTGGATAGCTGTCGTGTCATTTTAATGAGAATTAGGCAGTCAAGCCGTTATCTGTGCTATTCAAAGCTGTTCACATACACGAGTGTCCAAACATGTCTTTCAATGCCAAGGTTTAATTCAATCAACAGGATTCTTCAGCGCTATTTGAGCACTTTGCGCCCACAGTTTACCACGAAGAGCGACTGACCTGAGCCGTTCTTAGCGTCTCTTTACCTGTAATCATGTCGGTACTTGAATGAAGGGGCTACTTACGAAGCATATGCAGGTTAATATGGTGTCAATTTGTCAGTGCAGACCCTATAGCTGTTTGTCGAAATGGGCAGGAAACATAATTTTTTCGTGCTATGTTTTGTCTTTGTGAGGTATTGAAGCTATTTTCACCTCAAAACCGTCGGATAGCTTGTCACTGGCGCGAAGGTGATCGCAGTAACAGATACTGCTTCATTGAGTGTTTTTTTTTTGTTTTTTTTTTTTTTTTTTAACAATTCAGTTCCATATTGGATTGACACATCAAAAACGGTACCTTAAATCATCATAATTTTGCCTGTACACACGACAAGTTTTTTTTTTTTTCATACTAGTGACTGTCATGATTTTATCCCCGCAAGATACGTTGTGTTATGATACATTGAGGTGTCTGTCGCTTCGTAAATGGAACAAAGACTTGGCCAATGGCGTCATCATTTTCTTGGTGTCCGAACTGTAAAATTAAACGCTCTGTTGGTCCATGCAGATATGTAAAACATTTTTTTCAAAATTCATCCCCAATGGCACAAATATATTTTCATTTGCGTATTAAAATATACTGACATACATTAACAATTTCAATGTGTTAATATTATCTTTAGGGAAGTGACGGGATGCAAATCTATATTTATTTGTCAATAATTCATACCAAGATTTATTTATGTCAATACACACCTGTGTGTTTTTGTGGGATTTAACTCATCAGTAACTTTAGCTGATTGCGCCTGCATGGCCATTGTGTTAGTCAAGGCGGCGTTCGATGCCTCATACAAGTTTACAAACGACAAGCAATATTAAAATAGAGCCCCATGGGTGTGGTTTAGTAAAAAAAATAAATCCACGCTCGCAACTTAAAAAAAAATATAGACACATTTGTTTTACATGGATTGTGAAAGAAGTCTTATCGAGGTACGCTCCATGGCACAGATGCTAGCGTATACTTCCTACCTTGTCTTATCGAAATGAACGATCCCTCTCGTACAAACAATTTTAATTAAAATTTTATTTTGTTCATATCACGTTGCAATAATACTGTAAGTTAAACTTTGCCTGTTTGCATCACATGAGAGTTTATTGTCAATGTCGATATTATTGTTGTCCAGAGCGCAGTTCTGTTATGTCGGTGGAGATGGTCACTTGAAACTACAAGTACTCCTGGAACCTTAGCAAGTTTGTTTCCGTGTTTTTTTGTTTTTGGTTTTTTTTTTTTTTTTTTTTTGTTTTGTTTTGTTTTTTTTTTTCCGCATGGAACGCTCCTTTTTAACTAATAAGGCCATCGAAGAATTTAAAAAAAAGGCACTGACCTTAGTTATAACCCAGCCTCTTTGATAAAAAATACATATGTACGTGTAAAAGTGTATAATTATCGATCTGTTGTCCATGAGTTGCATGTTAATACCCGTTAGATATCTGCCAACTGGGAACCAGTTATCTCATATATATATATATGTGTGTGTGTGTGTGCGTGCGTGCGTGCGTGCGTGCGTGCGTGCGTGTGTGTGTGTGTGTGTGTGTGTTTAAAATCATTTGGCAAATACAAGATTAAAACAAAGATAAACTTTTCAATGTTTCCGCATGCGTTTCTGTTTATGCTTCATTCAGGAAATTTTTCTGATCCAGCAGAGACTGTCGACCGTGAAAACTACAAGTTCCATCGGTGATATTTGTTGGAATTTTGGCTGTGCTCACCTGTCTGCGTGCGAATGGTCCCACCTGACTGACCACTGGTGTTTCACCTGGCGACACTGTTCCTGTTGGCCTTTCGAACAATACGGTGCCGTATAGCTTTCTGGTATGCTGTAAACTGGATAAAATCTAATGTACACCCGGAAGGAGATGCAAGACTGTTTATGTGAGGTGTACCTTGACTGACCCTAAATCTTTGTGGTCCAAGTTGTGCAGTGACACCCAATCCCAGTTAAGTAAATTTAAAGCAAAGCATCCGATTAACCAGAGAGCTAAGCGGCTCAGTACTTCTGATATATTTCAGCTGGGTAACAGCTTATTTAATGGAACTCTTTTAGTGCACTGGATATATATTTGTTTCACCCAAGGTGTTCCAACGATAGTAACGATGAACTGCCAAATAATGACAATCATTCCAACTTTGCCTTGAAAATTGAGATGTGTCAACACAAAAATTTTGCCCGTATGTCTAGTGGAATTAAGGACTAGAAGAGAATAAACAGTTTGATAAATACAAACAACTTTCAAAGAAAGTAGACTCGTTAATCGAGGACAAGCACAAATGCCTCACCGAACATTTGCACCCAATCTGAACTCAAAATCAACACAGCTAGTTTTCACTGTAATTTTTTTTTTTATCTTTGGCACACTATATTTTAGAGCTTCTATCGAGATGTCATGTTGTGTTTTTAACGCAAATCTGATTTTGTCTACCTGAACTAAGTTTTATTCTGTATTATCTCGACTCTAACGCTACTACTGGCGGCAGGCTGTTCTTCTTCTACCTATTATGTTTTTGTTCCTACATATTGTGCTGATTCAATATTATCCCATGAAGTATTAGATTTTGAGCCTGGAAATATCAGTGATCACGCTGCCTATTTGACAAAGTTTGCCTGCAAAATGACATGTGATTCTAAAGAAGCCAAGCTATTGAAAAATAGCATGTGTTCATCAATACTATTTAACCATGGTGGTCAAATCCGCACTGACAGATGTAACTCTATACTGATTAGAAAACTGACCAAAATAGTTCTCTGTAAGTCACATACTTTTGTGAGCAATGGTGAGATTTAACGCAATATCGACCATTATTTGTCTGAGACCAATTATGCATGACGTTGCTCGAAAAGTGATTATTCACTAAGAAATAGTTTTTAACCCCAAAAATACTTTGCAATCTAAGTAAGAATAAGAAGCTATGGTGGGATATATGGACCCAAAATAGTCGCCGTACAACTGGTAGAGTATGAATGTTACAATGGCACAAAAACGGTGTTCAGAAGGCTAAGTGGACAGTGTATTTGTGATGAGATCAATACTCTGTAAAATAAGTTAAATTGCCACTTCCATGAGAAGAAACGTAACAGATTCTCGAAGGGTATTAACAAGTTAGAATCATTCATAGCACATGATGCAACAAATTTTTACTCGTCTGTCATGTGTAACACAAATATTTTTTTCCTGAAGATAGTATCTGTATTATAGACACTATGAAGCATAAATACATTGTTCACATCCATTTGCAGTCAGACGATATTTCAGGCCCTTGTCAGCTGTGGCGCCGTTTATGCCTGGACTCCTTGGTGGATTATTTGACATTCTTCTCTTACAAATATTCATGGGGACAGGTAAGATACGTATATAAAAAATAAATAAAAAATAGAGCAGAGGTTAGGAGCTTTGGTGCTAAATATTTGCTGTCGGGCCAATCGCTTGCGGCCAGTGTCCCTCGCGCAAGTATTCAGCACTAAAGCTACTCACCCAAGCTCTTTTTTTTTATTATCACCTAAGTGATATGCTAATTCTCATGCCCTGGTCAGGTGGAGGGTGATGTCAGTCGCTCCATTCCTATAATGAGGGGTGTCTGACAGGGTTGTATACTATCTCCTTACTTATTTAACATTTCCATTGATGACATGCTGCATGCTGTCAGTTCGCAATCTAATGGCTTACGCATACATAGTGACGCATAAGGTGTTTTAGCTCAGGCAGACGGTGTTAGTTTATTCATCAGCACCTTATCAGGTCTGCAGAAGTCCACTGAAATTTGCACAGAAATTGGAAGTTTAAATTAAACCCATTTAATTCTAATTTTATCTAGCTATGGGTCCCAAACGCTAATCTTCCACATGTTCACGAGTATTGCATGCTTATAGATGCAAGTGATTACGTTAATATTTTATGACCACATTTTACCAGTAACATCGGCTGTAATGATCATATTGAACATAGTATGCGGCAGAGTGGGCATACCGACAATAGCCTTGGTAGATCTGGTTGATCTTATCTGGGTCTGGACACAGAGATAAAAACCTGAATATGGAAAAACACGTTTTAATGTTCAAACTTGTGGTCTAGAATCCCTACATATATCCATAGGTCCATGTGTAGACTAGAATCTATGCAGGTTTCTTTCGCGAAGTGGATTGGCAGATGGTCTCATCGAACTTCTTTGTCAAAAGGTCTTGATATGTATCCAGGATCGCGTTGCCGCTAAAACGTAATTGCTATTTAACCGGTGCTTTAAAACGTCCTGTTTCGTTACTTCCCTATATTGTCTCTTGCTGGCGGAATGAACTGTTCTTGACCAGAAAACTAAGTGCTCTATCAATGACAGAGTCATAAGCTATGGCTACTTTGCAGTCTATGTTGCCTTTTCTGATTCTTGCTTCAGCGTCCTCTGTCACAACGCAGGCGATGGTGTTGTACACTCACTATGCTTTCTTGCATGTCATGAAAATTTCCTAAAGCCATGGGGCGAAGAAAATGTTTCGACTGTTGTACTCAGCACTGATGTTTTTGAACGTCGGTACAGACGATCAGTCTAACACACCATCATATAACAGATATTTTGCCGTTTGTATATAATATTTTTCGTCGATGTTAGCTTTGCTGCTGTAAACTTTTTATTGTCTAAAGGATCTACATTAGTCAACACACGCACCAGAGTGGACCGTCCGGATTTGTGGAGTAGCCTATACGGATCTATTTTCGAACAGTTAATATTTTTTACCATGTTTAGATACATTATCCATGTTATCTTTCTTGATTTTCTAGCCGTAGTGCGCCATGCCATGTTATATCATATACATGTCTTTCTCTGTGTATTTTATCTTTTCCCAGTCATGGGGGCTCAAAAAATATTACTAATATTGCAAGAAACGATCATAATGTCTCACAAACGCCACCAACCTTCTGGATGACTGCCAAAGCTTATTGTACTTACAAACGGCAGTGCAAAGGTGCCTGCGTTCTCAAAAGTTTACGACATGTCACAACTTTTTGCGTGTGGAATTGCGTGAGTGTCAAATGTTGCATGACAATTCCTAATTTGTTCAAGAAGTGGAAAATTACACTGGTAACTGTTCATAGTGCCGAAAATATGCTTCATGAATATTTAATGAAGACGAGAGTTCATATGAAATTATCTCTTGTGGTAAACGTTTTGTATAAGATACGGCCAAATGTTGACATATGCAGATGCTTTGCAGGGTTGTACACAAATATCTATTCATTTGATCCCTCTACAGAAACAAAATGTCTGATCTAAGGAATACACTTTATCAGTCTGCCGTAAGGTGGTTTCTGTTTTCGTGAGCTATCATACACATGGCAAAGAAATATCTGGCTACACATGCTAGATCAAACACTTTGCTGCCATCAATGACTTGTGTTCACATTCTTGTCTGTCTCTGTGACACGTCATTAAGCTGCCAAAGATATCATCGGAAATATTCTTAACTTCTTTCATAGAATCCTTAGTTATGACGCGTCCTTTTTCGGATTTGATGTTCCCAGAAGCAGCACTCTTAGATAATGTATCTATCCATTTTGGGGTAGGGCAGCTGGAGAGATGACAAAGCAATTTTGAT
>OZ026618.1:41112445-41130945 GCA_964020975.1 Hermodice carunculata | reverse complement strand
AGCAACTTGATAAGATTATACCGTTATTTTTAGAATGTGCAAACCATCTTCCAAAGACGGTAATCGGCACAATGGTAGGCTCAACAGAGGAGAGATAAGCTTAAAGGACTGATCGATATTCTCAACCCATGTGATAAGGAGATTAGTTCACAGATGAGGAACTTTCGATACGATCTTGACTTGATTTAACAACAGCTTTCACACCACAATGCAGGCATATTACTGATTGCCACCAGAGCCTCATTAGGGCCATAAACGATAGAATTGCTCAGATTCATAGAGGCCCAGCATAAAAACGTAAGAAATGTCCCAGTGGCAAGAGTAAAGTTGCATACTAAAAGAACATTTATATCCATCGATGAAATGAATGGTGGCCAAGAATGAAACATTAGCTTCTTACAACCCTTAACTTCCAAGAAACAGTACTGCATGCCTACCCTAGCCCTCATACTGTTGATACAGAATGTGTAGTACTGCTACAGTACAGTCGAGGCCTAAGGTCAGCAGAGCTGACCAAAAAAGCTGAGTTTAAAGTTGGCAGATCAGGCATTTGACTCAGCAATTCATTATACATAGTGTATTGTAGCAAGGTTGGAATGATATGTTGGGCTGAACCGACCAACGCACAAGGAGGAGCCAGTGGAAGCTGCCTATGTTAATACTGCCACTTCTGGCACTAACCACAATGATGTTGCATCTACCCTTGCCAACATGCAAAGGAGGCAGGAGAGGATATTTGCCTGTCTGAGCAAAATTAAGTCAAACATGACGTTGGGGACTTGTCTGCAGCAAGGTCAACCCAGACAGCCAAAGCAGTGGTCAACAATAAAAAGATAAGGATTACCTCGCAACCCAAACCCAGTTGTGTGCTATGCCTGTGGAAGGTACCAGTATA
The DNA here is from genome assembly GCA_964020975.1 of Hermodice carunculata. Classification (NCBI taxonomy): domain Eukaryota; kingdom Metazoa; phylum Annelida; class Polychaeta; order Eunicida; family Amphinomidae; genus Hermodice; species Hermodice carunculata. The sequence goes on along the minus strand of OZ026618.1, from coordinate 41,130,050 downwards.
GGGCTGGGTGGCCGCAGAGACCATGGCGACTAACCAAATACGGTGAGCGACCAAGACCTGACACAACACAGGAAAAGTAGAGGTAGCATGAGCGGAAGATGACTTCTCTAGATTGGGTTTGGCTGTTAGAGCAGGTAATGACATTTTGACTGCCTTATAGACACTGGGGCAAGTATTTCCGTTCTGCACAATACAGCATTCAAGAAGATTTATGAAGACACCTGTAGGACTTAAGTATTTAAGCTGGCTTTATAATTATTATTTGATGTGCCAGGGTCACAGATAAAGGTATAGAGGTGAACAGAAATACAGCTTGATATGTTACCCCATCTGGATGTAGTTGTTGTGGATAGTATTACCCATGACTGCATTACTGAATATGACATACTCACCGCTGGTAGAGCCCTCATCAATTATTACAAATACATTTTGACTTGGAAAGGTAAGCAGGTATCAGTTCAACCTTATAATCTGCCCTCCACCATTGATTCTATCAGTTCTCTAGGGAGCATCAGTCCAGCACATACTAACCCCACCTGTAATATACCTAACTTTGAATATGCAGACATAATTGCCAGGAACCAAGGTGTGTTATTTTCAGTATGGGAGGCTATTTGGTCAGTGTTCCCCTCACAGAAGTTACTACAGATACAGGTTTCCATCCACCTATTTGCCAGGGTCTTTACAGGACAGCGCAGGCAAAACGGAAAGTTATAGGTGACTTTGTAGATCATATGATCAAGGATGGTGTTATTGAGCCAAATAATTTGCCTAGCCCTTTCTATGTGTGTCTCCTTCTCAAAAAAGAAGGGACAACAAAGTTTTGTATTGATTACCAGATTCTGAATGAAATCACGGCATAGGATAAGTACCCTCTCGCTTTAATGCAAGACATATACTCGTAAAAAAAAAACCCAACTTATATTGTAATATAAAGTAGATTAGATTTTCTTGTAAGCCATATACAGCCAAAACAGTTGGTCCAAAAGTTAGTCATGTGGCCTCACTTTAGTTATGTAACGCCAATTTCACAAAAGTGACAGATTTGTTTACATATGATGAAGCAACACAATTGAAGTTCCTGTCTCAAAAATGGCACAAGAATCTGCCATGCACTAGATCAAACCAGTGTCATTTTGCACCTGTTCTTTGTGGCATCAATGACCCATGTGATCACCTGAGAGCCCCAAAATCCTATAAACTGCCGTGTTTACCAGCACCTACATGGAAACCCATCAAGTTACCATCATGCCAAGACCAGGGGGTAATTTGTCTACAGTGGCCAGCTAAGTTACCAGACTTGAGCCCCATCGAGCATCTGTGGGATGTACTGGGGAGACGTGCGAGGCAGCGTTTGAGGGAGACAAGGTCAGCAGATGATTGTTGGAGGACCAATGGAATGCCATTCCACAGACTCTTATAAACAAAGTAGTGAGAAGCATGCAAAAAGGCTTTGAGGAGTGCATCCGATAAAATGGAGGTTACACCCGTAACTAAACTTGCAAGATTTGTATTTAGACCTCACTGCCTTTTGTTCTATGGTCCATTGAACAATAGCAGCAGCAACAGCCATTTTTCATCGAAATATATGAAAGATATTATGCTTTACAAATATATATTATTATTTGGCTTCTAGAGCACAAAGAAATAAAATAATGTTTAAGTGTATTCTGATATAAGTTTCTTTTTTTTTTTGAAGAGTATATTTGATCAATTAGGAGATAACTCTACCTACAGCATTCCTGTTGGAAAGAGGGGCCAGGACAAAACAGCCTTTATTTGCCTCTTTAATCAAACCGTATGTAGTTCCGGCTTGTCCACTATTCCAAACATTTTACAAAGAACAATGAGAAGGGCATTTTCAGATTTGTTAGAAAAATGTGTTTGTGTGTTCAAGGCCCATTAAATAGTTGCCTCAGAATCACCAGTAACGCATTACCAAGATCTTCAAGCTGTTTCTGACCGGTTACATGCAGCCAGGGTGAAATTCAAGGCTTCAGAATGCTGTTTTTGGGACGTTGAATTCCAGTTGTTTGGATACATAATAACTCCAGAGGGCATCAGGAGTGATCCTGAAAAAGAATCTTCAAGCAGGATGATTAAGTGACCTGACATATGCCCTTAGCCTGGCCAAGGAGAACCCAGAGGACTCGAGAAAGTATAACAGGGAATGTCTCAACATGTGTGTGTGTCAATGCAGGTGACTTAAATCCTGTGGATACTGTAGTGGTAAAGGCTCATGAGTATATGACATTTACTTGCAGGTGGAAACCAAAATGTGAGGTTGTGAGAGTCTTGGGGCCAGTTTGTTGAATCAGGCACCAACAGACAGGCCGACCACGGGTTTTTATCTGGTGTAAGTTGTTGTTAGTGGACCTGCATATGGCATAGGACAATGTAGCCCTAGGGTTTCATAGAAATGCCTGGCATGGAGCTGGGCTCACTCTACAGCCATGCCCTCCTGCTAGGTGCCTTGATCCTACAGATGGTGAAATGCCATCCTTGCAATTGTAGGAAATTTAAAAAGAAAACCTACACAATGCAAGAGGCACCACTACCTAATGGACCATTTCAAACCATCCTTATTGACACTTGTGACCTTTCCCTGAAAGTGTCAATGGAAACCAGTATGTCATCACACTGATTGATCATTTTAACAACAATCTACAAGCCTATTGTGTGCCCGATAAATTGGTAGCTACAGTAGCCAAGGTCCTTCCTGAGGATTTTATCCCAAGGCATTCATGCATGACCACATTATTGTCAGACATTGGTGCAGAGTATGTTAACAGTGCGATAGAGTATTTAATGCTGGAATGAAATGTTATTGGTGTCACCACCCTGCCTTACCACCCAAGCAGAAATGCAAGTACAGAGTGATACCATCATGTCACAAATGACATAATTGCTAAGCAATTAAATAGGAGGGAACAAAACAACTGAGATAAGTATGTTTCTAGGGCTGCAAAGGCTCACTGCACCTCTCTCTCAGAAGGATGCCTCAACACCCCTTACTTCTTAGTGTGTGGTAGAGATCCAGTTCTCCCCATGGACACACTGTTGTTCCCCAGATTCAAGTACATGGGTGAAGATTATGTTCCAACAGTGTTAGAGAGATTACACCACACCTATATCCATGTCAAGGAGAATGTGCATGCTGCCAGGCAGATAAAAAAACATTATTATGACCAAAACGCTGCAAAACTCAGCTTTGAGGTAGGGGACCCAGTTTATTTTTATGAGCACAGTTCTGTGGAGGGGAAGTCCACAAAATCTGCTTCACCATGGCAACCATTTTAAAGAATATCTCAGAAGCTTAGCCCAGTCCACTTTAGAATTCAACTCCAAGCTACTGGGAAAGGTAAAGTAGTTCATGCAGAACACCTCCGACCGGCCCATCCAGAGACTGTCTGGGATGAGCCAGCAACTGATTATGTTTGTAGACACCCCCTTGGCCATCCAAATTTGCCTGAGAGAACACAACCCATAAGGCAGGTAAAGTTAGCAGTAACAGCTTGTTATACCGCTACAGATCCTCAAGATATTGACAGCAGTTTGGAACCACAGCCTGGCTCTAGTGGTGCGGCCAGTGGCTCAGAAACGGAACAAAACAAAAGCCCTTCGGTGGACCATGAAGCACTGGACATGCAGGGTAAAACTGTTGCCGACACCCAACTCTCTGGAAGCACAATAAGAGCCTCACAAACTCCTAGTTCTCATTATAACTTGGAGCCATCCAACCTTAGAAATAGGCAGTTTCAGCCTGATTAGGTTCCACCTGTTAAGAAGGCAAGAGCAGATACAATCAACATGAGGTGGGCTGTGAACGAATCTGACTTGCCACTAGGAATAGTGATAGGTATCTTTGTAGTTCCTTTTGTGTGGGATTTTGCAAAGTAGTGCTGTCATACTAAGGAAACAGTCTTCAGACTATTATTTTGATTTGATTTGTCGAAAATGATGATTCTATAAGTGGTAGAAGTATCCTTTGAATGAGAATCATTGACGTGGGCCCTTGCTATGGTCAGTGATTTTACAATTTAAGAATACTTCATTGCATTTATTCAATTGAAATGTTCAATACTTATTATGTTATATATTACCAGGACTACCATAAAGGTGGGTATCTGAAGTCAGCACCTCTGGATAACCTCTAATCTCTCTTTCATATTTTCAATAGTTTGACACTTGAACTACATGCTCCCAAAAAGTAGGAAGTGTGAACATAAAATTTATGAAAAAAATGATCTCACAATGTTTGTTGACACTAAAAAGTTATAGCAGTGCCGAGCAGATGGGGTTGCTTTGCATAGGCATGATAATGAAGCATGTCATTGTTTGCACAGTCATTAGTCCATGACCCCCGGAAACCAATTGACAAGGGTCAATCATAGGGAACAGGAAACCATTAATCGTGGATAGAAGAATGGGCCAGTTCAGAATAATCACTACCATTGTTCTGATTGCTTTGAAATTCTTTATTGATGTAAAAATAATTTATTACAATCACCTTACTGGGCCCGAAAGCTTCATGTGAACCCACACCCAAACAAGACAAGTGTGATGTTCCCAAATAAAAAAAAAATAAAAATCTAAATTTAAGCCACAACATCTCTCTCTCTCTCTCTCTCTCTCTCTCTCTCTCTCTCTCTCTCTCTCTCTCTCTCTCTCTCTCTCTCTCTCTTTCTATATATATATATATATATATATATATATATATATATATATATATATATATATATAATGGCAACATCACAGGGGTAGGACTACAAGTTCATTTCACACAATAATTAAAACACGGGACAGAGGAAATGAGTATTTGATATATTAAAGTCATAAATGTATAAGAATTCACAACTTTTTCTTTTTATGTGATTTTGTAGGAACTGTTTTTTGCTCAACCTCTACAATTTGTATCTTGCCTCACAAACGTATGAATTGCCCTATCACAAGAAAATCAACAGATATCAAAAGCAAAATACCATATCCAGGAGCAGTTCCCAGGATTTTTTTTTTTTTTTCTTTTTTTTTTTTTCGACAACCCCTTCCATGACTTTTGGAGCCATTGGAGAAAGAAAATGAAAAACCTGTCAGGACTAAATTAAAATTTCTTTTTATTTATGCTATTTCAGGACTCACCAGTGAGTTCTATCCTGGACATGAATATATAATTTAAATTTTTCTTTTCTTTTCAACTTGGAAAAAAAATTGTGCGATTTCTGCACGAAAAATGTGAAAATCCTACCAAGTCCGAGAGAGTGCCAGAAAAAATCTTAAAAAATTCCAATCCTGCAAAAACAAAACAAAAATATGGATACAACTGTATCGATATGTGGTAATCAGAAAATACTTAGGTTAAATGTACTTGTGAAAAAATTAAATGGGTAATATTGATCCAAACTTGCCAGTCTCACTGTGCACTAGGTCCACAGCCACCACCTTGCGCGGATGGGAAGTCACTTGACGCTAGGCTCGTGGCGGGTACTTTATTTTGAGTCGACACTTGGTGGTGTTTTAGTGGCATGTGCCTTACCCGTATGTTAATTGCTTAACTTTGGTCCAGGTGGCAAAGACTTATGCGCGCTGTTTTTGTAATTTGGATCCACATTTGGATCAATGATTTCTGCTGTTAATTGCTGATTGATGTGAAGGATTAAGGGCTGCCAGATCACATTGTGCACGTCAGTGAGTTCTGTATAATGAAAATGATATTGAGTCTTAGCATTAGCATTGGGGAGGCACAACTATCTTATTCTCGTTTGTTTGTTTGTTTGTTTGTTTGTTTGTTTGTTTTTGTTTTGTTTTGTTTTTTTTTTGCTTACTGCTGAACCTCTTACACTTTATTTTATTCAATGACTTCCTGTTATACTTTTCCATGCAAATTTCTTCGGCTAAAAAGAAAATATAAGTTTCCATCTTTTGCTGTTAATCTAAATTTTGTTTCGTGTTTCTTTTGTCATTTTCTTCTCTTCCGTTTTTTTTTTTTTTTTTTTTTTTGTTTCGTTTTGGTTACGTTTCCTGCTTACCTTTCTGCCCATTTCCTTTCTTTTAATTTTATTATTTTTTTTATATTTTTCTTCTCCTCCTCCTTCTGCGGAAAGTCATAATGTGGTTCACAGTTCTGCTCTCCGTGTGCTTGCATGATTCAGACACAGTATTTGGTGAAACTGGTGTTTTACCTAACTCAAGCGGCAGATATATATGCAGCCTATGGTTCATGGATGGTGACATTTACAGTTGATTTAGAATCCTACAAGCACCACTTAAATCAAATATATCATGAGATTTCCGACTTTCATTCTATTATTCAAGTTTGACACAGGAATGCAAAATATAATTTATTTCGGAGGCACATCGTAAACACGTTGTTATTTTAGCAAATAGCACTGAATCCAAATTCAAGCACAATAACAAGGTTTTCTTCATCAGTACTGAAGTGTATATAGGGCATGGCAATCATTGGAAGTGTTGTTACAAACAAACAAACAATAAAAGAAAAAGGATATGGCCGAACTATTTCTCCTACGCCCAGCAATACAAAATTTACACGAAGCAAGCGCGGTTTATTGAACCCATTAAGAAACCTCATGAGATATATTTTTGGCTTGAGTACATCTTCAGATATGCGGAAAGCTAAACAGGCATTGATTCGATAACAGACTTCGCAAACAGGTGGGTTAGACGTGTTAGACTACAGTCTGAGACTTCTGAACAAAGCTAGTGTGGCTGTGGGCGAACATAGAAGAGCAATAAAGCAATTGGCGATGGTAACAAAGCAGATTCAACGGTTTGTCAATGACACGCATTCCCAGTTTTTCGACTTGGCACTAGCAGTTACCTTAAATTCTTTGCAGTCTCGAATACACAACCTTTTTAATCTAGTGTCTCATGTATGGAATCAGAACAAATGGGATCTTAACACTCTGTGCAGTGAAGTCTATAAAATAAATAAAGGGGAACTCCCTTTAACACTGATACTAAAACTTTTATGACTGTCTTGCAAAAAATTAAACGCAACATTCCAAAAGGGTACGGTTTACCCAAATCTCTCATTTACGATATTAAATGGTACTATGGCAACTTGACAACTACCCTAGTTCCAGATGGCCAGAAGTTTCACGTTGTCACAACAATCCCACTTGTGCTGGATATTTCACACTTTTCAATGTACACAATTTTGAATGTCCCTATTTACCACAAAAATATTTAAATAATGGCCAAGTATCAAGTAGAAAGGGAGTACTTGGCAGTTTTAAGGATGACCAATATTACGCTCCAGTGCCTTCTGCTTAGGGCCAGTTGTGTCCTAGGTCACAGACAAATTACTGTCCACTCAAAGTTCCCATACGAAGTCAAGCCAATTCAGAATCATGCATAATTGCTCTGTGGAACAGTGATTCGAAGAAGTCACTGGAGCATATACAAGCCAAATTATATCTGGCCCTAAAACTCCTATGGCGTTTAATTTAAGTGCCAATCACAAGGTAGTCTCTACACCATTAGATTTTCATTTATGTGTAATTTGTCTAAGTAAAGCAATTCAACACACTCGCAATGTACAAGTACAAAGCCCTGTTACCTTGGTTACTTTAGAATTACGTTGTGAGGCCGAGTGCACATACTTCCAATTGCTGCATGCATATGAAGCTTCCTCTACTGAATTAATAGACATTTGGTTAACTGATTTCTTTTTTCTGACCCAGGGGTTTGGCAGTTGATGCCAGCAATTGCAAATCTTCGCTCCAAGCTCCAAGCTCTCCTGTGCGGAATGCATAAGAAACTGGTGTTTATCCAATCCTTTTCGGGGTAAATTGAGCAGCACTGCTACATCTGTGCCTTGGTGTATATGACTATTTGCACGGCAATCAACAAAAGACGCCTATAAGGCTCCCAAGGAACATTATTGGTGTCCTACACACACACACACACACACACACACACACATACACACACATACATATATATATATATATATATATATATATATATATATATATATATATATATATATATATATATATATATATATATATATATATATGACATTTTCGTTCTGCAATATTGCATAAAGTCAACGCTTCATTTTGTTTTCAGTTCGATGGAAATACCCATGGGGATATTTTGATGATCAGTCAGTAATGCATATTTTTTCTATTTCAGATTGCATATTGTGTGCAAATTTATGGTGCATTTTGACACATTTTTACGTCTGTTCACACATTATATATATATATATTGCATATTGTGTGCAAATTTATGGTGCATTTTGACACATTTTTACGTCTGTTCACACATTATATATATATATATATATATAGGCTGATACAGCCTATGTCAAAATTTTACAGAGGAACGTGTGCAATATAGACAATAGTAATTCCATATATATACAGGTTAGACAGGGACAGGTTAGCTTATGGAGAGTAAAGAGTTCGAACTGCGGAATAGTATATTGACTACTAGGAAGTGGTTCTGGGCCAAAAGACACAAATACAATATATATATATATATATATATATATATATATATATATATATATATATATATATATATATATATAAACAAGATTCCAATGGCATTTTCATCACTCACATTACACTTATTTACAGGTGCACACTTTCTTCCATGCTTTCCTCACAATTATTGCATTAACCATGATAAAATGTCTTTATAGATAAAATTGTATTAAGATTTGATACTAAAAATACTTATAAGAGATGTCAAGGTCAATTGCTGATCTACTGAGTGTTCAACATTGCCAAGCTGGGCACCTGAATTAGGAGTGGTGCCTATTGTATATTGCTTTTGTCACCTGATTTGGTGTCGAACAGTTTCTCCGCGTGTCTTTACATGTGAGCATATTCAAGCATATTGGCACATTAAATGAGTGGGTTTCAAGCTAAATATTGGTGGGAGGATCCTATTAATTCATGACTATTGCAGAAAGCATTTTGGTCAGTTTTATAACATTTTTTTTCAGAACATTTCTAGAACAAGTAAGAAAAGACAGGGATCCTTCAAAGGCTGGGCTCACAGCATGTTATTAGTTTGATTGAGAAGGGGCCATAAAATTCATGTCTACTGTAAAACAAATTGAGCAACTCTTGGAGTAAAATCAACACAAAGTACGAACATAGGATATGTCACAGAACACGGACACTTTCAAGAAAAGTCGCTAGTTATTGCCTTTTTGCCCTTTCTGGAGCATATGCCAGGTCAGACAATGTCTTCACTGGCAAATCCAATATCTTGTTAATTAACTTGCCAGCAAATGTAACTATTAAAATAGTCCTCTCTACGTTGTTTGGTGTGTGAAATCACAAATGCAAAGACATGTAGTTGCGCATGGAATTCACCACAATGGATGCACTGATCATTCATTTTGAAAGAATTTGCATCAAGTGTAAGTTTGGCCCGAATACCTGTTGTTGTTGGACTCTGAATTTCTTTCGTTTTTCCATCATACGCCTGCACATGTATATTCCCAAAATTTAGACACTTGATGGCAATGCATAAATATTTGAAAAACATACACAAGTTTTGCACAATTCTTTGCATACAACAATCTGTCCGTCATTCGACCGAAGTTGATTATGAAGGATGAAACTGGGCGGGGGGGGGGGGGGTGATCTCGTATTATTTAGATCTCCATACCTTCACCAACAAGACTGAGTAAAACTTTTATCATTTCAGAGTTTGTTTTTTATAAATATTTTTTATTTGACTTTTGAGGAAAACGCCAGGAGTGGGTTACAGAAAACCCTCAAAAGCTGATAGGGTCAGACTGTGACTTGATGATACTACCTCCATTGACTCGACAATATGCTAAAGCAGAACGTTAAAAAGCTTAAATAGCTATGTCATTCGATTTGCTTTGCACGCTTATTCTTTGGTAAGGCAGTGCGTCCCATAATTGAAACAGATTACTCTCAAAGAGTTCAAGATGTGAATCTGACGATCGTCCCGATTTGATGACATAACAGCCACAACGCAGTAGCTTTTACTCATGCAAAGCTATCTGCTATAAATGTAGATTTGCTACATGAAACGTTTTATCGAAGCCAAATGAATCAGACCTCAGTTCATCTTTAGCATTTTCAGTCAAGTCGTATATATATACATATATATCCATCGGCTGTTGCTCTTCACGTTTTCATGGAGTGGGTTTAATGATTTAGATGTGATTGGTGTCTACCGTTTTCCATACTAGCCACTTTGCGATGTGCGGCTGAAAAATCTGATCTGCTTTAGTATTGTTCCCTGCAATTTCTACAGATGAATACTTGATCAAACAGGTCTAGATCTATAAAGTCCACCCCCCCCTCCCAGCCCCGTTCTTCCTTCTTTAAGTCTGATGTTGGTACTGGACTCCCGACTTAGGCAATTAAGCTGTTGAATAGGACCTAGTTTAATGTTGAAAAATTACAAGCATTATAAAAAATGCACAGTGATAATTATCTTCATGCCCTGTAATTTGCTCAGTTTTTCTCCTGCATTGATGTAAGGCTTCTAACATCGGGACAACTCTGCTTTTATTAACCTGTATCTTTAATTAGGCTCTGTAGATGATTCTTGGTGCTCTGGCAAAATAAGTGCTTTGTAGTTGTATTGTTCGCTTTGTGGAGAAGGGATCATTTTGCACTGAGTGTACACAGTTCTGATTGGAGGAGCTCTTTTGTGAGCAGTCTCCTGATTTTCAGTAAGAGTTTACAGTGACTGATAGTTCGTTGTAAATTAGAACAATCCATCACAAGAGTCAGTACACAAAGGGGATTCTGGAATTAAGCTGGTGTTGTACTTTTGATTCCTGGAAGCATCGAAATGACCAGATCTTCTGTGTATCTAGTCACCAAGAATTCCACATACAAGACCAAGTCTGCTACGTAAGAAATGGTCTAAAGAACTCATTGTGCTGAGGTAAACAGAATCTATAGAGCTGAGCTTGGAGCGCAATGTTTATTATTCTGTTCTAAACGCCATACGAAATATAAGATTACAGGGCTGCGTGAACAAGCTGCACTCAGCTGACCTAAGCTTGTTAACAAAAACAACGTTGCGACTGAATAGACTTGTGTTGAGATTTACCTTCGTGCATATGACATTCACAAATACCTGTGTCGGAGCCACACATTTTCGTTAGATCGCTGTACATGTCATTTAGCAGCCTAATCATCACAATTTGTAGGCTCCTCCTACGAATTGTGATAGTTAGGCTCCTTCTAAGATACCAAAAACCTTTACATGGGTGATTTTTGAGATTTTAACGGTTTTCACAAGATCAATGTCATTTTTATGAGTTGGCAAAATTAAAGGCTCCTAACTAAAGTACAAATATGAGAACAACGCAAAAAACACACAGGCATGCGGAAATCTAAACATTTATGTGTCATTATTTTGGTTTTCAGCCGCCTAGCGGTAGAATGCCATACGTCAATCATCTTCAACAGTCTGTCACGTGGCTACAGGTAGCAGCGGCCCATGGCAAATCGAGAGTAGTACCACGGCGCCATAGCAAAAATGTGTTTGTGGACAGGGAAGCGATGCGAACATGCAAACATATCACAGCCTTAGTGGTATACTTTATGGTTATCTTGCTTGTTCTCCGTTCAAGTGAAAGAAGTCTCTAAATGTTCGGAGGCAGCGGGAATCGTCAGACGATGGATCTTCAAAAGCCGTGCCGCAATGGATTACCCCATACGCCTTGCACAACAAAGAAACCCGTAAAAAACAAACAAGAAAAAAGAGGAAGAGAGAGAGAGTGAGAGAAAGAAAGAAAGAAAGAAAGAAAGAAGAAAGAAAGAAAGAAAGAAAGAAAGAAAGAAAGAAAGAAAGAAAGAAAGAAAGAAAGAAAGAAAGAAAGAAAGAAAGAAAGAAAGAAAGAAAGAAAGAAAGAAAGAAAGAAAGAAAGAAAGAAAGAAAGAAAGAAAGAAAGAAAGAAAGAAAGAAAGGCACTTTAATCAACAATATCGATGAATATAATATTATTGATATTTTCTCGAAATCCAGGAATGAGGAAGGAAATAGATATGCAAACAAATACATCAAAAAGCATAAGCAAAAATGTGAAGAAAAGAGAAAAGATACCAAAAAGTGATACCAAACTCATGTTGGAAAGAGAAATAGAACTAGTTGAGAAAATAATAACAAAATAATGACAGGCTAAGTAAAATATACAGACAATTCTATCAAGCTAACAAAATAAATTATACAGATTGCAATAAATACAAAAAAAGAAAAGAAACAAAGAACACTATCCCTAAAAACGGGGTGGAGATATATGAGGCAGAAGACCGAACCCAGTATACATCCACTGCTTACTGCAGCCATAGACCGCCACCACCGAAGCTAGGCAGCATAACTTTCGTTGATGTCACCGGGCCCGAAGGGCCGCATCTGTGGCAAGCCAACAGGGCCATAACACACAGGTCTTACGCGTAGACGAGCCTCCACTATACGTAGTCGAGGCTCTGCGATGCGTAGTCGAGTAAACCAATCAGATTGCAGTCTCTACTATGCGTAGTCGAGGCTCAGCATCGCGTAGTCGAGCCAACAAATAAGATTACAGTTTCCACTACGCGTAGTAGAGTCTCAGCAACGCGTAGTCGAGCCAACCAATAAGATCACAGTCTCCACTACGTGTAGTCGAGGCTCGGCAACGCGTAGTCGAGCGAACCAAGTAGATTACAGTCTCCACTACGCGTTGCCGAGAAAATGTTCTTCTACAACGCGTCGCCGAGCCTCGGCGACGCGTAGTGGACAAACTTTGCCTCCCATAGCGTGTAGCCAAACAATCCAATCACTGATGCATTTGTAAACTGTATTAGACCTGTTCGACTACACGTTGAGAAATTACTGGTTTTAATATCAGTAATGATTGTTAGGACGTATATGATTGGTTTGCTTTTCATCAGCCAAAAGGTGCCATAACTTGCTCCACTACGCGTAGCCGAAGTTCGAATACGCGTAGTGGAAAACATATTCTCCGCAACGCGTATTGGAGACTGAAATCTGATCGGTTGGCTCGACTACGCGTAGTGGAGGCTCGGCAACGCTTAAGACAAATGCGTTATGGCCCTGTTGGCTTGCGATACTCGTCCATGACTTCAAGCTTTGAAACCACATTGTCGCTGTCACCGTTTGACAGATCGCTGAATAATGTTTTCCGTACTTCAAAGGCTTTGGTATCCATGTGATTGGCCTCCAATTGATTGACAACCTCACCAAATGTTAAGGGACAATGCTTACTCCCTTTTTTTACAAATACGAAATTGTAATCGGGCTAACGACTTTCCATTTTGTAATATCTGAACTGCAAAAAACAATAATGCGATTTTTCAAAATTTTGCTTCATTCTTTTTCTATGAAATGAAAAAAATGAACATCCTGGAAATCAAAAGCAAAATTTAAATTGTAAACTTTGTCGAAGCTGTCCTTAATGAAAAATAATTTGAAAAGATGGTAGAGGAAAGAACATAAAGCAACATATGTAATATCTGAATATACAGGTGCGACAGACAGTAGTCCTGGTCCTGCTTCAGGCCCAGCTTTTAGGCGTTCGTGAACCTTCGGTCGTATTTGAATTGTCTATTTAAAAAAAAGTGAATGGAATCTGAGCGAACCATATGGAGCTAAGGCATATAGGCCTACCGCAATTCAGGCATTCTAAGATTATATCTTTTAACTCAGACCTGCCGACTATACATGTATCTGTCACTAGGCCTATTGACCAGTAGGCAAAGGAAAATTTGCGTTATCCAGAGAAACCCCGCCCCTAAGAATTATTTCTATTTCTTTTATTTTTCGGGTTTTTTGGTTCGCATAAATTAAAACTTTTGAGCAGTGTCAAAGAGAGAAATCTTTGCCGATCATGATCTTGCAACGGCGTTTCATTATAAAAGAATGTAAACTTGCATATTTTTTTTTCTTCACTTTGATAAAGATAGAGACTCTTCTGCCTCCTAAATATTGACTTTTTTTTTTTTTTTGTAAATTATACTACAGATAAATTGTTAGTCCAACAGATTTAAATTCAACAATTAACCCCGAAAGCTGAACATCCACATATTTCTGTTTAATATTTCCGTTTAATCTGCGTAATCACAATATAAGTGCTCATTGTGATTTTAGAAGACGTTTAATACTGATAGATCTAAACACTACAGATTAAGGTATATGCGTAACATAAAACAGAGACATTACAGTAGGTCTTATCCTTCAAAAGGCAACAGTAAATTTTATTAATTTTTGTCTGGGCATATCAAAATCTGTCCAAGATACTGATCAATAGAACATACCTACGCGGTGTGTTGTCATTACAACGCTTGTTGCTATAAACAGGCCTAGGCCTGTGTATGCCCGCTAACTGAAATAACCCATGCTGTACTCACTTACCTGACTATTGTTAAATCAACGTCCAAAACGCTTAGTCTACACAAAGATTTAACAACGGCCAGGACGGGGAGGGGATATAGACAGATACGGACAAATGTACTACGTCATTTTCGATACTAGCTGCTCCCTTCCTCCCGAAACATGAAGCGAGGGCGCAATTTACATAATCACAACATGTCACAGATCAAGTCATAAAACATATCAATGTACACGAAAGACATTCATATTTCCAAGTTTGGTATTAGACATCTGAGATATTAATTTCACAGTACTAACACGCCTACTTAAAGAATAAAACTGAAGAAATCAGAGATGAATATAGGCCTATGGCTAGACGGTAACATCCTTATTGTACATAATCTGTGGGATACAGTATGGTACAGATAGGAGAACAAATATATATTACACATTAAACATATTACAAAGACAGGAAAGAAAGAGATGGCAGAATGATTTACACAGACATAATGTAGACCCAATCATATAGCATCCCTCAGACTGAAGGCCTGGTCAAAATAATTGGTTACAGCATTTGTAGCAAAACAGTCACCAGTATTGCATGTCATCAAGTATATAAAATTATCCTGATCATTAAGTTGAATAAAAGCAGGGTCATGTGTCCGAAGAGTTGAAAATAGTTTGTTTCTAATATTGGTATATCGAGAGCAGGCAAGCATAAAATGATGTTCATCTTCAATCACAGAGTCACTACAGAATTTATTGAGCCTATTTTCTGCTGGTACCTTGTTCTATCTTCCAATTTCAATATGTAGACTATGGGCACTGATCCTTAATTTAGTTAATAGTCTCCTTTTTTACAGGTATACCAATAGAGAAATATTCAAAGAGATTAAAATAATGCTTAAATTGACAGTAGGTCTTGAGTTTGTTAGAGCCCTTGTCTTCACTGTTAATGAGTTAAGACCAAGCTATGTTGTATATAGATTCTATTTTTTTCCTGAGAGTGAATATACTTTTGTGGATTTTAATACCTCCTACATTATTCCAAATATTATGCAGACCACAGTTACTTAATAAAGTCTTAATACATTTGACCCAGCACTGGTTGTCAGTGTGAAGTAGAGTGTAATTTTCTTTCAGGCAAAGTGAGATTAGGCTCTCAGGATCATATACATGAAGGCTCGACCAATATTTAAGGGAGTGACATAAGCCAATAAGTAAAAGAGGGTATTGCCCAAGTTCAGCGCGTACGGCAGCATTGCAAGATTTACAGTATACTCCCAGTATATATCTACATAATCTGATGTTAACATTTTCAATAGGTGCTTTGTCGCCATGAGTCATAAAGTTAAAATCATTCATATTGTGGATCATATAAGGACCCCAGACTTCACTTGCATAGGTTAATATAGGTATAATGAGAGTTTTGAACAGTTTCAGTTCCAGTCTTATATTGTAATTGAATGCATACTCTCTGAGTTTGAAAAGAGCTTTATGTGCTTCTTCATTTAATTTATTTAGGGCTGTAGTAAAAGTTCCAGCTGCAGTAACATCTATTCCCAGATAACGGTAGCTTTGTACAATTCCGAGTTGCAGGTTGTCATAAGTGAGAGAAAGGCGAGCAAATTTGTGGCCGCCTTTGTTTAAGATAAACATTTTAGTCTTGTCCAGGTTGACTTTGAGTTTCCATTTTTCACAGTATAATTTAAGATGGTTAATGGAAGTCTGGAGTCCTGTATGGTATTCAGATAGTAAGAACAAGTCAACAGCGTACATCAGACAACTGATTTTGCAATCACTAAGCTGCACAGGATCACACTCGTTATCAAAAATATTCGGCAAGTCATGCAGAAACAGGTTAAATAGTTGAGGACTGAGCATGCAGCCCTGTTTAACACCAACATTTGATGTAAAACTCTTAGTATAACCATGCTGGGTTTTAATACAGTAAGACACATTAGAATACATATTCTGTAATAGATTGAGGAAATTGCCTCCAATACCGCATGTCAGTAATCTGAAGAAAAGTGCTTATCTCCATACAGTGTCAAAAGCAGACTTGAAGTCTACGAAGCATGCGAACAGATTTTGCCTGGGAAGTTGATTGATATATTTGAGTTTTGAGGGTAAGGATATGATTGGATGTTCTAGTCTTTTTTCGGAAGGCATCTGGTTAGGGGGTATACATTTATGCTTGTCCCAGAAGTCTGAGAGTCTCGCGTTACGTATGGAACAAAATAGTTTTAGAAAGTTGCTGGACACAGCAATACCACGGTAATTGCCAGGATCATTTTTACTGCCTTTCTTATGTATTGGGGTTAAAGAGTTATCTTGCCAGCAAAGTGGAAACTCCCCTGATGTACGAATTTTGCTTAAAGTGTCAGTTAATAGAGGTAGCAATGTATCTTTGCTACATATTATCATTTCATTACAAATACCATCCTTGCCAGGGGATTTGTTGTTTTTGAGTTTGTTTATGGCTTGAAGTACTTCGCAATTTTTGATATGGAAATTCAGCTTATTAAAATTTTTATTTTTGTTTGCTTCCACATAATTATTCATAGAAGTGTCGTCAAAATTGCCAGGTTGATTTATGAGAGCTTTGAAGTGTTGGAGCCATTCTGTGGGTGCAATAGGGTTATTTTCTGAGCTTTTCTCTGAGTTCATAAATTCATCGTACATGTCCCAGAAGTGTTTAGGGTCACTTTCCTCTAGGTTTACCATTTTATTGATCAGTTGGTTCGTAAACCTTCGTTACACGTCGTGTACATGTGGGGCGAATGCTGCTGTACGTATGGGTGTCACGTGGCGCATCCGATCCTGTGATGTATGTACTTTTTCAGCCGCACACGTACAAAACATTTTTTTAAACCTCTCTATTATATCGGAACGTGTACCCGCACACGTCTCTCTAAGTAGCGGCTCCTTGTCTCAGATAGATATTCAGCAAAGACAACCCACATAATAATGGCTAAATATAAACGTGGCAAATGATAAATTGGTTAAATAAATGAAGTTCTGCGCATAAATACAGAGCTTCACTATAAACACAGAATGCCTGTTAAACCAAACATAATTATATTTGTATAGTAGAAGTGCTGATGAGAACAATTTAACCTATCCCTGAACCAGTGTGTCCCTTTCTTGCCAGTGTACACTTTATTCGTCCACTGTGATATGTGAAATATCTGAAGTGTCAATGTTAAAACAGAATCAAGTAGTAAACCGGCCAAGTCTAAAACCTTTTAAATTA
>OZ026618.1:41094945-41109945 GCA_964020975.1 Hermodice carunculata | reverse complement strand
TGTGGCGGTTCCCATATCTAGCATACAAGCATGGTGGAGGTGAGAGGAAAATGAATACATATACTTTTTTTAAGCATATGATTTTTGATATATTAATTCCAACCGTTTCTGCGATCGAATACATGTATAAATTACGGCATTTGGTATTTTACAGGTGCTTTCCTGATACCGTTCATTATCATGCTTACTGTGGTTGGGCTTCCCACGTTTTTCCTGGAACTCTCACTAGGCCAGTTCTCTAGCCTCGGCCCAACAGCTGTGTGGAGATTTTGCCCAGCATTAAAAGGTTGATAATTTGTTTAAAAACAGGCCTGATGAGACCTTCCGTTAACCTATTTGCAGTCAGTATTAACTAAGTTACAGTATATGCTCAACATGAAATAATCATAACATGAGACAAAAGAGTCGGATATTTTTATTTAGTGTACATGATAGCTAGCTGTCTATCGCGAAATCGTGAGCCCGATAGCAGTGCGCAATTACTAGCTCGTGGATGTCAAGGCGACCACTTCTGGCCGCTGCTACTTGGGGTTTCAGTCTTACTAGTTCAGATCATAGCCGTACCTGTCGCTAATCACCGCGATCACTGTAGTGCGAGGATTGTAGTTCTACGCGTGCATGGAACTAGTTATGGT
This sequence comes from Hermodice carunculata, assembly GCA_964020975.1. Taxonomy (NCBI): domain Eukaryota; kingdom Metazoa; phylum Annelida; class Polychaeta; order Eunicida; family Amphinomidae; genus Hermodice; species Hermodice carunculata. Next base: position 41,109,310 of record OZ026618.1, on the reverse strand, counting down.
GCTCGATATACTTAACACTCGGCCTAGAAGCTGTTTTTCTTTAATTTATGTACCCGCCCATGGTCCAGTGAATATTTTAGGATATCAGTGTGTCTGGGACTAACTATCGTGACCAGTTTGGGTTTATCGAGTGCCTATTGTTACTTGGATTATGATGTACCCGATGATACGGGATGATTACGTTGTAATCTCATGAATCCAATACAATTTGCAATTCATCATGTTTTCATCTATTTTATTTACATTTTAGGAATTGGATGGGGAATGATAGCCACGATATGGCTGCTTAGCCTGTCCTATAATATCATCGTAACATATTCGACATTTTACTTTCTGGCATCTATGGGTCCCTCCTTGCCATGGGAAACCTGTGGGAACAAATGGAATACATATCTGTGTGTAACTGTAGACCAGTTGAAAAATGTCACCAACAAGTCTCTGTCTGGTTAGTAATTAGTCTTTTTTTCCGTGAAATAATTATACTATTGTCCATGGTAAATGGTGTTGATGCTCTTCGTGCACACACACACACACACACACACACACACACACACACACACACACACACACACGCATATATATATATGCAGACCGAATATTTTTTTATATATTCACGGTAGTTTTCAGCCAATCAGATGTAACTGGGTCACTCTGACGTATTTTGGGCCCCCTTTAAACGGCGTCTACCACACGACAAGCTAGCGTATGCAGACGTGTTCGTGGTTGTATTCTAATCCGCGAAGCAAAATGAAGAAAGAAGCCCTAGATACTTTCAATAAATACAACGGAGAACAGCACTTTGAAAGCTCACAAATGCTCTGTAATTTGGACTCACCGCTGTTAAGACGAAATTCTATTCTACATTAATAAAATCGACGAAGGACTGGTGCATGTACCGGCGTATCGTGCCATTCGTACTGCCACTGGAGTAGTTAGGGGCCGACCTTTCAAGACTCAAGTCAAGGGACAAAATACTTTTTTCCCGAAAAACCCACCCCCTGTACAATACATACGTTAGACCCTCTGAAGTCTGTCTTGTCAACCAGGTCTCAATTCGAAGTGTACTTCCCCGTTACCAAGCCAACAACACCTATGTTAAAAGAATTAATAGCGAGAATCAGCGAGCTCTTACCATAAACACATGTGAATATAAGATATAGCAGAACTAAAAATTATCCAGTTAGAGGAGTACTCAGTATCTAGCAGACGAAGTTAATATTTTCTCCATCACCCATTCTGCGCATGCGCACATGGGCATATGCATTGCCCTTTTTTCACTCATTCCGGGAAATTTCGCAGTTTTATTTTACACCAAAGTCTCAAACTTAACGGCCCCTATGGAAATTATTTCAATATTCTTATCGATAGGCTGTAATGCTGACGCTCGCATCTGAGGCAATGCCTACTACATATTAATACACCATAACGCAGCGGGAATGACAGTTTACCACTGGATGGCTTGTGGTCGCACACCGTGCAAAGGTATAATCTATTGCCTTGGTGACGCAAAAATCGCCAAACAATTGTACACCGTGAATAAGGCCAGCTATAAATTCGTTTATAACCTGTAGCATGAAAACAGACGATCAGTCTTCTGCACGATACCGTGAGAATAGGTTACAAGTCCGTTATCACGTCTCCGTGAAAATAGACTACCAGTCTATTTCCAGAAAAGCAATAGAAAGCAAAAACAAATACACAAACGGACACTGATATTGGGTTTATTGAACACGCCATCATTACGCAAAAATGAACCTTATTATCTCAACGCACTCACCCGGCTTGCGAAGCTTGCACACATTGTTTGATGTAAATTCTGAATTACATTAAATCTTATTCATGCGCATACGTGTCTGCGTGTCAGATTTTTTTCTGGATCTAGGGCTGGGCGCTTCTCACTGATAGGCACCCCATAAATGCTGAAAACGCTCTCACTGGGACGGCTACCTTGGCCAAGTTAGGGAAACGATTAAACAATTTTTAACAGTCACCTTCCAGCAAAATATCGGATAAGAATGCTGGGATGAGGGGGTGGGGGGTCAAGACGGGATCGCAATTACACTTGCAGCTTGTGCGTATTTTCTTTCCAATCATTGATGCCTTGACCCAGATCAAGGCTGCCTGCTTGGCGAGAGCAGATTGAATACTTTTTCTGCATAGAGCTGATCGTCCACACGCACTAACTGTTCATCAGTTGTTTATGCTTCAAAATTTATAGCCTCGCGATACAACTATGTTGATCTTAAACTCAGATATATGGCCGGAGAGCACACATAGGTCTTTCATAAATATGATAAGTCTTAAAATCCTCGAAGTCGCATGAAATTACAAAGACACAACTATACATACAAATGATAACTTCACATAAAATCATACAATCGTTAAATGATAACCTTTGCCCTGAAAGAAATATACTTTATTGACATAAATATGTATAGCAATGTCCCCATGCGACATGAATGCACGCTCTGTAATAATGCACGGCAACGTAAAAACAAAATATCGGTCTCTTCCGCATGCTCGTGTCAGCTCCAGTGAATGATCAATTGGGTTCAGCGTATAAAAGAAATGACCTGCTTGACATCGAAACACAATTTACTTGACAACAATTTTTCCAGAATACATAGGCATGAGAAGAAAACATCGACAGTAACTGAATCCGAGTGAGTCTCATACATATAGCGCTGTTTCAAACCAATACCAAACCTGGGATTAAAGACGATTAAATTGCATTTACTATAATGCGGCACAAATCGGACTCGGATGTTTGATATCGGTTAGGTATAAATATATATATATATATATATATATATATATATATATATATATATATATATATATATATCAGACATGAAAGTCAAACAAACAAAAACAAATATTTCAAGTCTTTTAAAGGTATGAAAAAAGATATTCTGCCTTTTTAGTACACGGATCAGTTTCCCCGGCACTTTTGCATTTCTCTTTGAGTGCGTTTCGATTGTAGAATTGGGACACGGATGTTTCTTTTCCTTTACAGATTCGCACATTGATTGCAGAATCGAGATTATAATAACAACAACAACGAAAATGTTTATGGTAATAATATTAATAATAATAATAATAATAATAATAATAATGATGACGATGATGATGATAATAATAATAATAATAATAATGATAATGATAATGATAATGATATTATTAATAATAATAATAATAATGATAATAATGATAATAATAATAACAACGACAATAATAATAATAATAATAATAATAATAATAATAATAATAATAATAATAATGATAATAATAATGATAATAATAATAATAATAATAATAATAATAATAATAATAATAATAATAATAATAATAATAATAATAACTGTAAGAAAACTTCGTTGTGAATTTCCAAAGATAATAGTCATCAAGAGGTAAATGTACTCATGCTGTCGTTTGTGTGTGTGTGTGTGTGTGTGTGTGTGTCTGTGTTCAGCATATCTGTTTTTGATCTCTGGCAAAGTATGCAATAATCCAAACCAAATGCAACAGGCTTAGGGGGACTCTAAAAGCAGGCATTTCCAACGAATCATGTCCCGTATTAAAGAACGATGACCTCTTCCTGCTCAATACATTAAAAGTAAAAGTGAATAGGGTCGTTATATCCTTTGCTAAGATTGTCAATAAATGCGTAAGCCATTCCTCGTTCTCGTCGTTATTACATTTTGCCTATTTGCATAATGCACAGGCCCTATTATGCACAGGCCCTATTGCTACATTTTGATGCAAGTCCTGCTTCAGAATAATGTTTTGAAGCATTTTCATTACAAATGCAATTTGCCGCAGTTGTGTCAGATAAAAGATTACATTTTGCACCCGGTTATAAGAAAATAAAAATTGCCGTATATCAACGCACAATCAGATTTTGGTCTGCGTTATTCGGATATTTGAAACACCAAACCATCGGCGTAATAAAGGCATTTTTGTCTTTGATCGGAGGTGATGAGAAGTGGGTGAGCAAATCCTGCCAGATGAGTACACTTTACCGAACAAACTGTCAGACCGCTCCCCGCTCCACTAGGCAGTCGCCATTTTTAAACAACCTGTTGCTTGGGTCAAGGTCAGGTGACTCCGCTAATCCGCTTACTATACCCTCTCGTGTCGGGCAGCGCGTGTAAAACCAGCCACACAAAGCTGACTGCATGGTAGCTTTTGAGGGATTTGACTTCAAAAAGTCCTTTTTTAAGCCACTAAAAGGCCGATTCTTTTAATTTCAAAGCCAGGTATGAGAGCCTCTTCATGTTTGTAGTTTGTGCTAGAAACTTTGGGCCGCGGGAGTGACTATTCTTCATGTAAGAGCCAATCAATGCTTCAAGATTGACAATCATGCCTTTCATCGCCATTTTCTCAAAAGCAAGTTTTTCATAAATCGATTAATTTTTCTGCAGGCGTTTCTTGAAAACGGATCAAGGTATCTTCACAAAATAAACGGCTCTGACAAGATACGTATTTGCTCTAGGAAATGTATTTTTTTATACCTTTCCAACCCTTCCTTCCGTGTTTTTTGTGGCCCCAAAAATGAAGCAACTGTACAGTCTTACGGACCAAACTTAAAAATTGTACATTTTTTTCCTACCATGTTTTTTGTCAAAAGCAAGATACGTTTCCTGCGTATTGGTCTATAGTTTAATTTTCGATAGTTGTCAGTCAGAATAGAATAATATTTTATCAGAAATCCTTGCAAAATGTGTGATTTCATACCTATTCACAAAACGGCTCCAAACAGCATCAAAATTAATTTCATAACATTCAAATATAATTCCCGATAATGCCAACATCTGTGATATATCGAAAATATATAGTTTTGCTGGTAACATAAGAAAAATAGGCAAGTTGCATCAGGTCAAAGTCGCGAGTCTGTGTTACGTGCTCGTAACGGTGCCGCTACCTTAAAGAGTACTGCTGCAAATTCACTTAACTTTGCTGCATTTACATTTTGCATTACTTTGCTGATAGTACAACGCCATGAAAATAACCATGCAATCAAAAAGGTGAATACAGGTTTAAAAAAAATGGCGGAAAAACAAATAACCTCAGCTGCCTGCGATGTAAAAATCGTGAAACTCAATACACGTGAATATAACAACGTTTGTAAGAAACGCATGTGGCGTGTAATCTTTAAATCACGTTATCCACAGACTGTATACAATAATTTATATCGGGAAGTTTTGAAATGCTAGCTATTTATTTTTTTCTTTCTCTCTTTCTTTCTTTTTCTCTTTGTAATATCAAAATTGCGTTGTCAACCTGCATAACAGACTAACATTTTTGTGAATTCAAAAATGATTACTAGGTAAATTTAGCCTTATATTTAATGTGTCTACCGTTAAGGTGGTTATGTGAGCCGTTGGAACATTTTATTGCCTACCCTTCGAAACATTTTATCTATCTATCTATCTATCTATCTATCTATCTATCTATCTATCTATCTGTCTGTCTGTCTGTCTGTCTGTCTGTCTGTCTGTCTGTCTGTCTGTCTGTCTGTCTGTCTGTCTGTCTATCTATCTATCTATCTATCTATCTATCTATCTATCTATCTATCTACATATATATTCATCCATTCATTTCTTTATTTGTTTGTTTATTTATTCAATCATTCATGTGTTTGAACAATTAATTAATTTATGTAATTAATCTATTAATTCATATGTCTGCTTAAAAGGGTTAGCCCATTTGTCATAAACATAAAAAAAACATCTTTTTCATGTTATATAATTTTTCAAAATATGTTCTCTCAATCTACACACGAAAAAAAAACAAAGAAACAAACAAAAAATAGAACTCTTGGATGAATTATTTCAATGCTACAAATTTTTTTTCTGCCTTTCAGAATTAAATATATCTCGTTCTGATCTGAAAACTCCGTCAGAGGAGTTTTTCTAGTAAGTATATTTTGTTATGGTCCATATGATGATGATGGTGATGATGATGATGATGATGATAATAATAATAATAATAGATATGATAATAAAAACAATATCATCATCACCATCATCATCATCATCATCATCATCATCATCATCATCATCATCATCATCATCATCATCATCATCATCATCATCATCATCATCATCATTTCTGTCAGCATTGAATAAATAAAGCTAGTACACATCTGCTCATGGTAAAATCTCCGTCAGAGGAATCGTTCTAGTAAGTATATTTTGATATGGTTATTATTATTGTTATTATTATTATTATTATTATTATTAGTAGTAGTAGTAGTAGTAGTAGTAGTAGTAGTAGTAGTAGTAGTATCATTACTATTATTATTATTATTATTATTATTATTATTATTATTATTATTATTATTATTATTAACATTTCTGTCAGTATTGAATGGATAAAACAAGTACACACCTGCACATGATAAAATCTCCGTTTCCGCAATTTTAAACACACGGGTACAGAAAGTAAAATATATATTTCGGAAAATTGATAGCAAACCTTTCCCGCACTGATACGAATATTGGGTATTTGATCTGAAGACTTGTACCCTTACAGTAACCGTTCCAAAGTGTAAACTGAAATGTATGGAAGTTCTGGATCAATCGCTATGCATATCCGCACGGCAGTTTTTAAATGTGATTGTGATAGAGTAACTGTATCAATTAAATCAAGCTGAGGAACTGTGTTTGCCGGCGGCAGTACACTGATTGTATCGTTTCTTTTACTCGTTTATATAAAACACATATTGAGTATACAGAATGCTCCTTAACATCGTTTCCGATACAACAGAATGGTGTAATATTCAGAATTTTTTTGACGATGTGTCTATTGCATCATCATAGGAAGGTGTTTGCGTGCCTGCAAGTGCACCGTAGTGGCATGGCTTTGAACATGTGGTCAAAGGCTACAGTTGTGATTGGCTGGTTCCGCGTCCCAACATATATAGCACATAATTGTGGGGGAAAAAAAGAAAAAAAAAAAGAAAAAAAAAACTGTGTTCTCAGCATACTGTAGCTCTGTTTAAATAACATTAGCCATCTCAGGTTTGCTGCATCACAGAGTTGCTTTGCTGGCGGTCAAAAACGCCCACTGTCTACTAGGCCTGGTGAGAACTCCCTGCTGGGAAGCGACAATGATGTGACCTTGGCAAAAGCACAATTCATATACCTGATTATAGCTGACACCAAGGTGTTGTTTCGTATTATAATTATCACCAATTAATGAGCTGGGAATAATATGATAAAAATCCATCAATGTGCTTTTTTTTATTCTTGATAAATTATCCGTGAAATGTCCTTCACGAATATTTAAAATACCAGAATGTTTGTTTGTTTGTTTTGTTTTGTTTTATTCTTTTTCTTAGTCTAAGACACGCAAATAGAAAAACTAGAAGGATATATAACTGTAGTCTGTTGCCATGTGGAAGGTCAGGTTGTTTGTTCCTTTGTTGTTGTACATAAGGCTAATCTTCATTTTTACAGTAACCGGGTTCTCCAGATGACAGACTCAGTGGACGATACGGGAGATATCATATGGCAGCTAGCCTGCTGTCTCTTGTTGTGCTGGGCTGTAGTCTTCATTGTGCTTATCCGAGGCATTTCCAGTCTGGGCAAGGCTAGTATAATACCGACATAATCTAGCGGTAATATGTAAATGCAACTCAGCAACATAAAATGCATCTCTGTTTTATTGCTTTGTACTCAGCACCACGTTACATTTACATCGGCATTTCGAGATTAAAGTGGTGGAGTAAAAGAGCTCGCTATTATTAAACACTATCAAATTATTTGCCATTTAATTGAAAAGTACACCATTATTTATGAACGTTTAATAGACCAGGCTGAACTGGTTTTATAAGTGAGACATCAAAACCGTCTTTGGAACCTTCATGTATATCCAGCAATAATAACCCTAATAGTGGCGCCCTAATTCAGTATTGGACATTCATTGAAATAGACTAATACCATTGTAGGTAGTTTACTTCACAGCAACATTCCCGTATGTGATGATGACAATTATGTTAATACGCGTAGTGACGTTAGAAGGTGCTGCTGAAGGAATACTATATTATATAACACCAGATCCGTCAAAACTTCTCAACTCAGAGGTAGGCGTCTTGAAACGTTGGACATTCATGCAGTAACTGACATTCGTGTTATGATAGACTCCCAATTACCTTGGTAACTGTGGGCCTTCATATTTTAGCCGTGCCTTCTCGTTTCCAGTAACATGATGGACTATCTGTATATGATCTCACCAGAACCTTTTCTTTCCGGTCATTTGGCCACTTCAACCGGACTACGAGTACTAATCATCCGTACCTTTGCGTTTTGAATAACATGATGGATTATCGTATATTATCACATGATAGCCTTTTCTTTTCTTTCATTTGGGCGCCTGTGTAGAACATTTTTTGTCAGCAGAGTAGTATTAGGGAGTTTTACAAATTAAAATATAAAAACCCCACCAGTTATATGTTTGCTGTAGTTTTAAACCAAATAGTCATGTACACATATGAACATTCTATCAACATAAGAAATGTGAATTACTAATCACTTGAAACAAAGTACCCTCATATACTGGGCATTTTACTAATTAGATACACACCATTCCATATTATCGGTTTAATAGATTCCTACGTTGAGGCCATTGTCGTGATTTCATTTGATTTTAGGTATGGAGCGATGCAGCAACACAGATATTTTATTCGCTGAGCGCATGCACCGGAGGTCTTATTGCCATGTCAAGCTACAACAAGTTTTCAAATAATTGCTTGCGGTAGGAACAGGTGTTAAGCAGCAATCGATATATAATTAAAATGATAATTTCCGAAGGCGTAATCTTGCCACCCACTGATTTAAATTATATTTCTTCATTGGATGTTAATATAAAGGTACATTTATGCCTACAAATAAACGGATTTTCGGCTGCATGAAGTTGTTCCTTTGATTTCATTTTTCAAATATCACAATTTTATTGCCTTTCAAGCAAAATGACGAAACACATATGAACTTTTTTTCAACAATTAACGTAATTTTGGTGCTGGTACAAGACACATATAAAATTAAAAAGAAATTTATTGGAAATTAATTAGTAGATGGTCTTGACCCATGTTTAGATGCCAGTGACAAATCATATGGACAAAACCTTAAGTATCAAACAAGTTCTGCACAATTATTTGCACAAATGTGGTGGTTTCATTCTTCGGCGATGCTGTTATCATGCACATTTTGTTTGTTGATTATAATCTTTTGCAAATGGTCCTGAATGAGTTCGCTAAAAGCAGTATTAATTGCTAAAAATATATATGCATACATAAATACCTACACACATACACTTCATGGTCAAGTTAAAACAACACTAACATCAGCAGGCACAGAGATGTGTTAACTTTTCACACTAAATTTTACTTGTATGGATCTGTTGCAGTGTCTGTGATAACACGTCTTAACGGAATTTCCATGTTATTATTTTTTTTTCAGTGACTCTGTGGCGGTGTCTGTTATCACATGTCTGACTGGAGTGTTTGCTGGTTTCGTTATCTTCTCTGCGTTAGGATTTATGGCTCGTCAGAAGGGCGTCACCATTGACAAGGTGGTCGCAGAAGGTAAAGGGTTAAATAGAGTCAAATGCCCAAAGTCTGGGAGTTGAATCAAGCTAGTTTGTAATCAAATCGATAGTGCAAAAAGTTCACAGGAAAGCAATTTGTGTACCTTGCTAGCACAAAAAACGTATTGTTAAATTTCCTTCACAATATCATAAATGACCTTGAATCTTACTTATATTGTGCGATTCCGCGAAGAGTCTTATGAAAACCGTAATAAAGTCTAAATATCAATTGAACGAGAGGGAGCAAATGCTTTCTTCCCAACTAACTGCACTTCAATACTGATAATGTTCATTATATATATATATATATATATATATATATATATATATATATATATATATATATATATATATATATATATATATATACACGTATACATATGATAAGTTAAACTATCTGCATTTTAAATAACGTCAAACGTATTAATTTCAAAGATACCGTATCTACTTTATTATATTGTATCGCTAGACACATGTTGACGTGCCATTAGAATCGTAATTATGTCTAGACCATGAAATTTCAATGCTATTTTCCACTGCGCTGCACATTCTGAACTGTTGATGAGATACAAATAATACATTATAAGGAGCGTCTCTCAAGTAGCTCAATAAATGAATCAATTGCTTTGTTATATTAAGCAAGCTATTGGCAGTTGACCTGGATGTTATAAACTATCCGTCTTTTTTCCTGTATTTACATGTAAGCCACTTTGATGTGACGAGCAATTACACTATTTTGATAAGTATTTTGTATTAATAATTCGCCGCAAAACATATGCCAGACAGGCATTATGGGCTGTTAGCCGAATTGCGTACGTTGAAGAGTGTAGGTGTCAGTTTGATTTATGTGAGAATGCCTGTTATAGGTCCCGGGTTGGTATTTGTGGTCTACCCTGAAGCGCTAAGCCAAATGCCTGCACCAGTGGTCTGGTCTTTGCTGTTCTTTCTCATGATGATTATCTTAGGATTTAGCACAGAGGTATCCAACTAATTCTCAAGTTATATTGCCTTGGAAATACTTTAATACAGCGATAATGTATTTTGTGTCAAATTTATGTGTCCCCATTCAATTGCAAAATCCTATACATTAATATTAACGTATGATTGTTGAACAAACAGGCATAATAAAGTAAATATTTTGCAACCAAAATGATGTTATCAGAATCATCATGAAACGATAACCTTCAAAGGTACTCTTTGGTTTAAACATATATTTGGAAATATCATTGGTCTACACGTACAACAGCCTATGTATGGGTGTCTTCTGCTCTTTAATTTTCCTACCCAAATAATTATGTCAGTTTCTTGTCATATTTGTCTAAATTTAAATTGTCATTAAAGTAATTTACATATAGTGCTTTTCAATACAAAGCAAACGAACGTGTTCATAGATTCCACCCCCCCCCCCCCCGCTTGAGTAAAAAGTGCCGAGTGTTAGATTCAACCACCTACGCGTATTTGCAGTCCTGTTCCCATCTGATGAGCAAAAGGGCATGAGGTTTAAGTTGTATGGCTGGAAACTTAACATTAATAGAGAAATTCAAACAAACTACAAAACACCCAAACATAACAAAAATCAAACACACACACACACACACGCGCGCGCACACACACACACATACACACACACACACACATCGAAACAAAAAACAAAAACAAAAGCAAAAAACAAAAACAAAAAACAAGAAAACAAAAAAAGCAAAACAAAAACAAAAACAAAAAAACACAAAAAACAAAAAAATAGCAAAACAAAATACAAAAAAACAAAAAACAAAAAAAACAAAAAAAAAAAACAAAAAAAAAACACACAAAAAACAAACAAAACCAAAAAACAAAACAAAAACAGAACAAAAAAAAAAAAACCCCAAAAACATTAAAAAAAAAAAAAAAAAAAAAAAAAAAAAAAACAAACCTAAGAGCGAGGACCGTTTCAATGTGAATTTCTACACTAAAATAGGAGTGTTAGTTATCAATAAGGCGAAATAAAGTTCTTGTATGCGGATACATCAATAAACCTGTATTCTAAAACATAGTTCTGTACGAATAGCTGATTGGTAGGATGACCACATATATGCAGTTAAAATGTGTACCGCACAAGCACACTGACCTTTCTGCCTGCATGACATCATTAAACTCAATATTTTTTTTTCAGTTTTCCTATGTGGAAACATTATTTGTTGCATTAATGGATCAGTTCCCAAGCCTAAGGTCCTCTCCTTGCAAATCTATTATCTTGAGGATATTACTTATATCCATATTCTACCTAATCAGCTTACCAATGGTGAGCCAGGTAAGTATGACAAAACAGAATAATTTATACTCTAAATTGAAAAAGGTATAAAGATTTCCATATGTTTTTTTTCACATATACTCATAGAAGTAACAATCAAAAAACCAACCGACAGCAGCACCTCGATTCAGGTTCAGTAAATTTTCCTCTGGCCAATAAACGCATCCTCAACAGATTGGCATCTTTCACGCAAAATGTCTGTTTTATTCCAGGTATGGTTGTAGTCCTAACGAAAGGCCACAGTTTGAGTGGTCAATTTTGTAGTACTGAAAAGTGACCTTGGAGCATAGTGTGGCGAATAGGTAAAGTCATGTGACGTTTGCTCATGTATACCTTGACAAAAAAGAAGAAGAAGAAAAAAATAACAACACATTTCAAATTGTGATTATAATTTCTGAATTTCCTTATTGTTCTTCCTTTTCTTTTGACGGCTTTTCGGACAAAGGCAAAAAATAGTGCCAACGGTAGACATTTGGAGAAATAATCACCCAATCTTATTATTGACAGAGTGGGTTTTTCTGGTTTAATCTGGTGGACAAATGCGTTGGTGGTTTTCCGTTGCTGCTACTTGGTTTATTGGAAATTGTGGCTGTCATATGGATCTACGGTAGGTATAATCTACATGTCGGAGATACATTGCATAAAAAGTACTATTGGATATAGTGAACAGAGCGACTGTGCATTTGGTAAGTTAACTGATACATACTGGTTAATGCTTTGGTCAATCATTCACTGATTTACGAGCATGTAATTTGCATTTTCAATAAAAGAAACAATCAATCAGCTTCACTGCTTATCATAATAAATGCACAGAAACAGATAATTTAATTTCAATCCATATGTTACAATTATATCCAGAATCCAAGCAAATTGGATGACTCACCAAGTCAAGGAAATAGTCTCACAGTTGATTACATGTAATGGTATGACCAAATGAAACGTGGTAATTATCAGACATGAGTGAACTAATACAATGCATTTCAGTAAAGGTGTCAGTGGGTTTAAAAACCAAATCACTTTTTAGCTTTCCCGCATCTGTGTGCCTTTTAATCATTTGATAGATCTCTAAAGTATCTTACAAGTTAGGGGTTGATAGTAAATCTGGACGAATGGGTTATTTTTATGTAAGCATTTGTTGCTGTCTGAACGGTCAACTAGGATCAGAGACTCTATCTCATATTATCTATGTACGAAGTTATTAAATAAGTTCAAGCCATGACATTGGTGTATGATTTATTTGTATGATCAGTTTGTATTTGCATACATATATCTCTTCTGACGTGTGTAATTGTATGCGTCGTTTTTTTCTCTTTTTTCTCTTTTTTTTTTTTTGAGTTCTGTATTACTATTATATCTCCGAGGATTTTCTAAATACATGGTCAAAAGAACTTGAAGTTACCATTTATTATTTTGACTCACGAGCTTATACTATTTCGATTTGTTATAACAATTTTATATCTGCGCTCGCGGAGGCCCAATAAAGTAATACATGATGATGATGATGATGATGATGATGATGATGATGATGATGATGATGATGATGATGATGATGATGATGTACACTAACAGGGTATAATCGTTTTGCCGATGATATATCTATGATGCTGGGATCAAGACCTCACATATATTTTAAGGTTACTTGGTGTGTTGTAACCCCCTTCACGCTACTGGTAGGTATTTTTATGGTGGTCATTTAAAGTACAGATAACATTTTGTACATCATCGATATATTGTTAATGAAAGGTGGACGCCATTAAAAGTGCAACTGAAAAAAATTAACACGTGACAAAACTCATGTTTGCCTCCTTGCTTATCACAATAAACGTATATTCAGAGGAAATCTTAATCATTTTTTTCCAATTAAATGCAAAATGAAAGCAATCTGGTTGGCTCACCAAGCCCAGTATTCATGCCAACAATGTCATGCGATAGTGCGTAATGCGGTTAAACCTCACCTATTGATTATCTCACCCCGGATATGACCTGTTCTCTTGATAGTTCTGTCTTAGTGTGAATGAACATGTAAGTCACTTTCTGTACATTTATTTTAAAGACCTAGATATGCAGACAAATAATTTTGACATATCCATGCACCCGTATGTACCAAAAAAATAAAAATGAAAGAAAGAAAGAAAGAAAGAAAGAAAGAAAGAAAGAAAGAAAGAAAGAAAGAAAGAAAGAAAGAAAGAAAGAAAGAAAGAAAGAAAAAACAAAAAAGAAAAGAAAAAAAATTGCAACTAATATGCTTCATTTTGATACCCATACAGGGCGTCATTCTTTTCAGATGTTCAAAGTACGTCCCGCCGACCGTAAACAAATCTCTATATCCTGAGTGGTGCCTTACCGTTGGATGGCTTATGGTCACCTTTTCAGTTATATGGATACCAATTTTTGCTGTACGGGAATTCTTTCTTGGTGGTGGGTTGTCGGTAAGGTGCATTTGATGTAACAGGACAACACGTGTTGCTTTGATTTTAAAATCCA
>OZ026618.1:41034945-41089945 GCA_964020975.1 Hermodice carunculata | reverse complement strand
TGAAATAATATTGAATCACTGAAAAACACTTTGGGTGTTTAATTATGAAGTTGAGCGTAACTGTATGTTTGTACTTGGAATCATTTATGCATGTGTTTGCATGCTCTTAAGCCGTTTTTTGGTTCACTCTTCTATTCATTCATTTATTTATTTATTTATTTATTTATTTATTTATTTATTTATTTATTTATTTATTTATTTATTTATTTATTCATGTATTTATTTATTTATTTATTTGTTCATTCATTCATTCATTCACTTATTTCTTTATTCCTTTATTATTGTTTTATTTATTCATTAATTCTATCATTCTTTTTATTTACTGAATATTTATTTATTTATGTTTTGAGTTAGTGTGTGAGTGAGTGAATGACTTACTTTCTTAGTTAGTTAGTTAGTTAGTTAGTTAGTTAGTTAGTTAGTTAGTTAGTTAGTTAGTTAGTTAGTTAGCTAGTTAGATAGTTAGTTAGTTAGTTGGTTAGTAATTAATTTTGTCATCAAATAAATCGCCACATAATATGTTTTTTGTGATATGATTTCTGCTGCGTCTTCAGTTCAACTGATTTAATCTGAATTTGTTTATAGTTCAAATAAAGGGGAGGGGGTGTCAGACAAAGCAAGTCTAACAACAATCAAATATTTTCTATCCTGTGCGTCATGTGATGCGTACGATGACACATAACTCTACAAGAAAATGTGCGTGTGTGTGTGTGTGTGTTAGTATGTTCCTATGGAGCAGTGCTATGTCGAATTACGAAAATGTATGTAAAAAATGGAGCAGGATAAATAAGGACCACTACTTCTGCACCCCCGTAAGTCATTTGGTCCCAGCACGAAATATAGGTTGATCCTCTCGAGTGTCATGTTTGCAGTTTATGCATACCAACAAATATCTACCTGACAACTACACGATTATTTGGATCAGAAAACGCATATATTACTGATATCAAACAACGAATTCACAAGAAAAGACAAGCATTACTGACATTAAGTGAGCACGTTGCAATTTCTGACATCGAAATTGGACGTTGTTTCGATGCTTTTTGTGCAACGTCTGTGTTTAAGTTTTGTGTTAAACACATGGTATTGAAAGAGCAAAGAACGAGCCTAAACACATGATAAAGAAACAGACACATCCGGGCCAAATGACCAAAGGTGGGACGTCATATTTATTCAAGTGGTACCACATAGTCCTATTCAGTGATAGTTTGCATAATTACGATATGTTGTGCATAATTACGATATGTTGGGATACATGAAAATTACACATATTTATTGCTTATAAGGCGACCTTTATATGACCTTGACTGACAAACGGCAAGTAAAAGAGACTTTGGAGCTATTTTTTTTTTTTTTACTTTTTGACAACTATGGTGGTCAAAATAACAAGTGGGAAAAATTCAAGTTGTCAGAAATTTTCTATTGAATATTTTGCAAACATTTTACATTTGGACCAAACATAAGGACAACAGTACAAAGGATATACTACTTAATAAATTCCAATGTTTCTACCAGGCAACGCCATGAAAAATAATATGTGGACGACTAGCGGCTCGCGCCCAAAGTGTAGATACATTGAAAAATAAATCACCAGAATAATTCAAATTCAGGGAAAGTTGTGCCTCTTTTTATAAATTTTCGGTTAAGCCAAGGAGGCGGTAATGTTGGATTTTGAAAATTGAAAAACAAGTTTTTTTTTTTGTTTTTTTTTTCAAAGTGTACTTAATTTGTTGAAATTTAATTATTTTTCCCAATTTCATTTCAGAATCATCTACCCATTAAGCTCTATCCCTTGGATTGCATCTGTGAGCACCTTTTGAGGAACTAATCATGATATTTGGAACATGATCTTGCTGGTATCATTCAAAACCAAAACTTCATTCTGAGCGATATAGCTACGCTTTTATTAGAAAAATCCTGATTTTCCCACTTCACAATTATTGTTATTACTTTGATATTAGATGTACACATATGAGAGTAGATTTTACCAAATATAAGAATATAAATACGTTTTATACTTCCAGCGCTTTCAACGTCAAATGAAGGTCAAATTTTAATTGCCAGCACATATCCTACCCATAAGTCTATTTTCATGCAGATATTTCATGTGGCCAAAAAGATATCTCCAAGAGAGTTAGGCTGGGCCTGCAAGTCCCATTTGTGGAAATTTGGCCCCGGTGTGAGACAAAGGCCTTGAAAGAATTCTTATGCCGAGTAAGTGAGAAAAATGTCTTTGGAAAGAGTGTAAAGCACGAGGACAAACACAGAAGACTTAATCAACGAGACTCAAAACCACAACTATTGATACATGCAAGTTGCACCGTACTTCAATGTTATAGACCAGTCACGGACACACCTGGTACACAGATAAGCCTTGCTGGGGCCCGATTATGCGTAGGGGCATGAAGACACCATGCACGTTGGCGGCAAACTGGCCTTGGCAAATGCTTTGCTAACTCTTAATTGTCCAAACAACCATCTGAGAACACTGAAAGCCTTTGTTGACCGCTCTGCAACTCCGTACCGCGAAAAAAAATTCGTCCAAGTAATTTACAATACGAAAACCTGGGGCCCTGTATACAAACGCTACTGCATTAGAAACGCGCAGACGGATCCATGCAGACCAACGTAAACCGAAAAGCAAACATCGGTCCATGAACAAATGCTTTCTGCACGATGAACCAAGTAAACCAATATTAACTGAAGGTACGCCTTACATAAATCAGATTAATCTATGTGACACCCAGGGCCCGGTCTGACGACTATTGCAATCAGCTCATCAAAACTTGGATAGGCAACATGCTGAAACGCATCAAAGTAGCACTTTTTTTAATCGCCTCATTGACAGATGAACCGATCGCCCACGATTAATCTAGTATGACCTGCCTTTCGCCTGACCTTGTTTTCTTAGCAGTATTTGATGGAAACGCTGTAATGGATTCACTTCATATTGGTGACTGCCATGCTGATTTCCTTCTCTAAGAACTATCCATATGCTCTGGATAAGCGTAAGTTACCAATAACTGCTTATACTAATTTTCGAAAGCACTTGACTATTATAAAGAACGGAAAATCCGAAATGCGAAAATTCAAATATCTCTATATCATCGGTATTATACTGATCTACCATGGGTCTCAAAAATGAAACATTGAGCCCCAATGGAACATGGAGCTTATAACCAGTGCCTTTCCTGATACTAACACTCACTTAATGCCTGCCATGCTATTGTTGTGTTCTCTCAACAACCCAACATGCTGTACATATGTCTGACACATTGTAATGTTTGCCAATCATAGCATAATTGTGTTTCGGTCCCTCTTAACATTTACTTGTCTCTAATTGCTTGCAAAATATGATGGCATTTCCCTTGATACCAGAACTACTAGCAACCATTGGACCCAGATTTGAAGGAAACTTTGCCAGATTTGACCCTACCGTGAGCAACAAAAAATTGCTGCTCAATGCCATGCAGTGGTTCCCCCATTGCCCCCCCCCCTCCCCCTTTTTTTTTAAATGTCTAGTACAGCCGCCACGTTCACAACTAAAAGTGCAGCCCATTCTTGATGCAAAGCAGCACACATCATACTCTTCAGGCGATTACGCAAGTGAATTAGTAATGTCAAGTATTGCATTTTCTGAATTGCTTGTCTAAGGATTCAATGAAGTTAGCAACAAATAACTGAATATATACTTGATCGTACATCAGTTCAATATTAACATATTGTGTCCGCAATGGTGTGTGTAGCCATACCTCAAACTTCCTTACATTATTGCCAACCTTTTCATTTCTGCCTGACTTTAACTGTGATCTAAATTAACCCCTCTTACATGCTATCTAAGCAACAACAACATCAACTAAAACAATAACCAAAAAAAAAAAACAAACAAACAAACAAACAAACAAAAATCAAGAACCAAAAAAAAAAAAAAAAAAAAAAAAAAAAAAAACACTACAACTGCAGTGCAAACCATTGTGTTAGTGACTATATAATGACTATCCATCACTTCATGACGTTAGAAAATCGTTAGCGTCTTTATCGATACCACAACTTATCTTTGACATGTATTTGGAGAGATTTTGCCCAGTCTGTCACTCGTATCGGAAGACCGACGTTCAGACTGCAAAGTCCTGGAATTGGATAAACCATGCCCATGCTAGCATGAGCATTTGGCCTTGACACCATTACGCCCTTGATCCTCCAGTTGCAATGCATTGTGACATATAGCTGCGGTGGTAAAGGGCTCTGTTAAGTCCATTAACTTGGCTTCTGCTTTTCAATGTAAACCGTCCAATTCTCCGATAAAATACAAATCAGGTTTACACGCTATCTATCTGATTTGCCTGTCTAGTGTCCGAGCCCATTTGTGGCTCAAGCTTTACAGCATCTCTGAGGTCAATCGAGACCTCCAGCTCTTAGTTTATGGATCTTTGTCTGTAATTCTTTGTGGCGCAATTGCTCCTACCCCTGAGTCAACTCCTCTTCCAAGCTCGCAATTCTGCTCAATACATCTTGCTGCTCCGTTGTGGAGTCAAGAAACTCGTATTTTTCGGAAACAGATGAGTCGTTGCCACCAGGAATGACATTCGTATCTCCCATAGGCATATCTCATTGTCCAGTATCGCCACCTTCCGTGAATAGATGGAATGGTGATGAGAAACCTGTGGCACCGACCTATTGGCCATAATTGCCGTAAAGAAGATGATCGTGTGCACATCAAATCTTATACACAATAAACGTAGATAAATAAATAAATAAATAAATAAATAAATATATATATATATATATATATATCGGTACAGTAAGATAAATCGTCCAAGTTCTTTTTAACATAGGTAAGGAAAACAGTCTTGCCTACAAAAAAAAAAAAAAAAAAAACAGAAGAAAGGAATGCAAAAATTGGCGGCAACTGAAAGAAAGCCTAAGGCGTAACCAGTGGAGACAAACATTACTCGACAAGCCAAATGGAAGAGGAAATGATTAAGAACATTTAAGATCGGAGCTACAATCAATCATTTTGAATAGCAAAATGCAGTTAACTGTACATAGAGGTATACTACAGCTTGATCAGTTAACGAAATTACAGATGGGTCGTATTGTGATAATTATTTTTCATGTATGCATGCATGTATGTATGTATGTATGTATGTATGTATGTATGTATGTATGTTTGTATGTGTGTATGTATGTATGTATGTATGTATGTATGTATGTATGTATGTATGTATGTATGTATGTATGTATGCATGCATGCATGCTTTGGGTATGGTTTAGCACTTTGGCTCTCCCGTCTCAATTCCATACATTTCACAATACCTTCTGCATTCAATAAAACATCATAACTGGAACAGAGTATCCGCATAACTGAGAGTGTTCAGTTATGTGACACACTTGAGTATGAAGACTTCGTGGGGATGATGGGACAGCCAGTGTATCAAAAATATATAGAAGATGTCCCAGCTTTGGCCGCATTCAAATGACGTTACAATTACAAAGCACCAATAAATATGATATTCTCCCCTATGATATCCCAAACTTATGTATGCATGTGTTCCTGGTCAGTTGTTCTGTAACTCAATCATGCTTGAGTATTGCCGAGCGTAGAGAAAATAGCACTTGCCAGACTCACTGTGGTCCGAGTGGGAATACTATCTTTTGTTGGGGAGTCAGGGTCTATTAAGAAGTCTGAGAAGACACCAACGAGTAAAGCACACTTGCGTTGAGTTACAGTTCCCGGCAAAATCCAGAACAGCAGCAGACTCGTTTGCAGCCTGTCAGGATCCACTTCTGGTTTTGGGGACTAGTCAAATAATCACCATATTCTCCCTTCTAATCTGGTAGGGACTTGATTCCCGAGCATCCTTACTATTCTAAATTTGTTATGGATCTATTCTTTTTCCAAGATATAAATTGTTGTGGTAAGGAAATATGGGACATACCACAAAGAGAGAACAGGTTACCTGAAATATCTTTTATATCTTGTGTATATAACTGCCTTACACTATATAAGTGCCACACCACCACCCTGTGCGCTGGCCCTGTATAAAAGATAAAAGGGCAAAAGGTTAATGCATACATTGGTACGAATTATCCGACTGTTTTGCATAAAGTTGTATAAACAAATGTTAAATCACATCTATAGAAAAATACAATCACCTCTTTAAATCTTGTGATTTAGTTCCACCTTGCTTACCAAATTAGTCAAACTTATCTCTGGAACTTAAGTGCACACATTAATCATTTAAAAAATACCAAGAAATAGTTCATGTAAACCCAGTTCATGCTCATAACTTAACTGAATGAACCGAAAGAAAAAATATCATGATGGAGAGTCCGACAAGCCGACCACCCAAAGACATAAGTTATATGTAATGAAAGAGAGCCAGGAAAGTCAAGCACTCCAATATTATGTACGTTTGCCAAAGAGCAGGACAAGCTGATCACCCTGACATATTACAATGTTACAATGCATTCAACTATATGCATCACCAAAGCCTTCACAGACCCAGACAAGCTGACCAGTCTGATCTATCTCAATATTACAATTTACAAACTATATTCATTATCATCACTATCACAGTACCATGGTAGTCAGAAAGAATCAACCAACCAGATCCCCCCAAACAATTCACCACTCATAAAAACTCTCTGCTGCACTATGAGACGCCACACACACACCTATCTTACAGGACTTTTTTTCATCTGGGCTCCAAATGTGGCACCCCTCAACCACTATTGCTGGATGGGAAAATTAATTGGTCTCCTTACACCTTGGTAGCACTAAACAAGGAGCATCTGTCTCTAGCAAGATCTTCGGTAATGGGTTTTTACCACATTCCCCATCCTCTCTACATTCTCCTCTTCGAAAGCCAAACAAATGATCCAAAAAAAAAACTGCCTGTGGAAAGCCATTCATGCATAAGTCCACCTGAAATCTCAATATCGCCAACAAAGCAGTGCACATGTATTTTGTGTCTCTGCACCAGAGTATGCTGCAAAATATTTAGGCACCAAAAAATATGCCCCCCTCATCTCCCCCATCCCTACAGAGGATCACAACAGACACAATGGACTTGTCAGCTACGTCTAATCCCATCCTGGGGCACTTGGCACTGTTTCTCATTCTCCCACTCTGCCAAATTTGGCATATAAAAATACAGGCCGACTTCAGCAATAAAAAGTACATTCTCCTCTGTCAACATCCTCGCCGCCTTTGTGATCTGCTTCCTGCATGTAAATCTGGGGTAAAAACCTATTGTTACTCGGGATCTTGGGTCTTCTTTAGGCTATTCTGTGTCAGCCATTGTGAATAATTGGTTATCAAAATATTGGCTAGAAATTACTTACCAGTTGCCTTTTATGGGTGACTGCCTGTCTCAAGTCAGGAGTGAAATTTGTTTCTTCACATTGGTATAGGAAGATAAATGTTGATGTTTTGGCAACTCTGGAATCTCTTTGCTGTCATTGTTGGTTTTGGAATTTATGAATATGGATCATGTTTTTCTGTACTATTTGTCCACAAACACTTCTGCACCAGTCAGACTAATAAATACCTGCACCAAACTTTGCCTACCCATTTTGAAACGCATTTCCCCAACATTACAATGAGAGTCAATCACATCTGGAGTTGCATTAAGACTCTGAAAGCTGACTGGTCTCCATTTTGCTCCCCAAAATGTGACCATCCTCTGAGTTTTTTGGGAGTTCTCTATGCTTCATCTCCGACAGTGTGCTGAATATTGATGCAAAACACCCTCCAATATAACAGGACAGCTACACAATAGGCTGGGTTTACTTGCAACTCTTCAGGCCCTGCTCCCATTGCCATTTGATATCATTGTAACAATCCCATTTTGGTGTCCTGCTTATTTCAGCCTGTGCACACACCTTGCATCTTTGCACGAACTGTAACAACGCTACCGAAGTTTTACATCCCAACTCATCAGTGCTGGACGAAAAAAGCCCAGCCATGATTATAACCAATGCACTGAAGGACTCCCTACCAAACTGACGTAATTAATTCTTTGCATGTAACCTGAAATGGTCCTGCAAATTGGTGAGCTGTGTTGCTTGAAAGTTACATTCCCAGCATGCTGTGTGGGGAACCATGTACCAAGGTAAGTATTCCTTCAGAACATGACTCTCGGGATGGGTGTACGCACCAACACAGATTGGGCCTGGATGCAATTTACAACATTTCTTTTAGTCCTGCACAGGTTTGAAGAGTCTTTGAACACCCCTTGCCTGCCTGTCTCTCTAAAAGTTCATCCAGCATATACTTTAATCCCCCTGAAGTATCCATTTTCCTTGAAAGATCATAAAATTCGTATACAGATTTTCTCTCCCAACACATGTGATAAGACAACCCTGACCTAAAATGTATATTATTATCAGAGATTTACCAAATACTTACATAAAGAAGCTGACCATGCATACTTACACCCCAAGTGCACAGATACACCATACCCAAACTATCTATGAAAAGTCAGACATAGCTGACATAGTTTTTTTTTTTTTTTGTTTTGTTCTTTTTTCATTTTTGTCGTTTTTTATTCTCTATTGTCTTTTATTTATTTATTTATTTATTTATTTATTTATTTATTTATTTATTTATTTATTTATTTATTTATTTATTTATTTATTTATCTATCTATTTGTTTGTTCGTTTGTTTGTTTGTTTGTTTATTTATTTTATTTTTTTTTTATTTTTTTTTTTTGCAAAATATAATCATACATCACAGTATATGTCATAATCCAGCAGGGGTAGTTTTCCAGCCCTTGTGTATGTTAGTTGCACTGGTTGCATATCCTCTCTTGAGCTCCGAACAACCTCAGGATTTTATGAAGGGTCTACTGGAGTAACCTGGACAGAACCCCCTGCAAGTACTGGAATGGAGTTCTCTTTCTACCTAGTTTCAGGTTCTGCTTTAATGTCCGGGACAAGCTTACTTAAATCTTAGTCTTCCCAATCTTCCTGTAGGTCCTCATCGTACGGAATTAATGTATTTAGATCCTGAAATTCATGTATTAACCGGCACATCTTTATGTAAGTTAATCTATCCCTGTAGATGTAAAGTCAGTCATGGGGAACCCCAAACTCCTGTATTCTGCCTTAAATTTGGTACAGCACTTGTGTGAAATCTTTTGTGACCAAGTAGCACCCATTCCAAATTTTCTGCAACGTTTAGCTAAGCCTTTACACTTGAGCCCCCTGGTGGTAAATTGTCTGGTAAGTATCTTGCACTAGACTTAGTAAAACCAAAAAAAATATATTTACTTCTGGCAGGAAAGAACAATAAGTTTGCACACATGAATGAACTGACATCAAAATTAACTTGTGTTATCAGTAAAGAGGTGAAAAATGACTGACAATTGATAAATTCATTGATATAAAAGTTAGAAACAGGTATATAGTAAAATTTCAATGTGCACCTCAGACATAATAAAATACCTGGCAATTTAGCAATAGGGGGCGCATGTGTGCCCATCTTGGAACTAGAATTAACTTGTTAAAGGAGATCACCAACATAAAAAGGCCAATCACACAAATCGTAGATCAGTATTCCCCTTTATAAGCTGAAATGTTATCTCTGCATGCCAGCATGCGATACTCTAGGCTTTTAATCTGACTGCACTTGGCACATGTCTGCACAAATTATGTACTTCACTCATATCATGCCAGACAAAATGTCTTTTTAAAAGATCGAATGTCATTTATTTGTTTTCATGATACAAAAATTGTAAGTGTCATATACCAAAATGACTATTGAGTATGAGGAAATGAATATTCATGCCTTTGTTTTGTACTGATATGATACAGTGAATTTTAACATGGCAATGGCTTAAGATAGAAAATGATTATAATTACGAAAAGTCCTTAAAATTATGTAATAATCACATTTTCCATCTGAAATGCGATAAATTGAAATAAATATGCCTTATGTTGCATTCTTAACATAATATTGACTCTTTGTAGCTAATTATCTTTTCAAGTAACTTTTGTGACCTGGAAACCCATATAAAACGAAAGTTGCATGTTTCTAAGGAAGGAGTCTACATATAACGTGGACCCTTATGTCAAAAATATTTTTGAGGTTCACATAACATGCGGACTCCAGGAGGAAGATATTATATTGACTCAATTTTCTATCTACCTGGCAAATTGACCCTCAATGTGCTTGAATTTCATCAACCAGGCTAAATAATTATAGTACATTCTTGCAATAAATATTCTACCAAGCAAGTAGTGACAATGTTTGTGAGTAAAACAAACCTCTGCCACAGATCTTTCCTCTTGATGCAATATTTCCTTTTGAGCGAGATAACTTAAAACTACTATAACATATAAATCTCTCAACCCCATCTTGAACTTGATGTAAAAATGCCCCAATGGCATTATCCAAAGATAAACAATCCAGTACTAATGTGTCCTCCTGTTGTGGAAATCGTGGGACTGGAGCTGATATCAAAGCCTTTCTTAGGCTCTCAAAGGACTCCTGTTGTTCTTCTGACCAGGATAATGTATATTTCTGCCTTGTCAGTTCAGTCAATTTAGAATGAGCTAAATGAGCAAATTCCTTTATGCATTGCCTATGATAATTGTCAAGCCCACCAAATGATTCTACCTGTTTGACACTCATTTGAAACAGGCCATTTCTTTACAGAATTGATATTGTCTGGGTCCAAAGCAATTCCATCTTCAGACACTATTCAGCCAAGAAACTTAATTTCCCTTTGAAAAAAATAACAGTTTTATGGTTTAGCTTAAGATTATAAGTTTAAAATCTAGCACCATCTCCATTTTTCAGATGTTCTGGGAAGGATTTATCCACTGTAACCAAGTTACGTAAAAACTTTGATCCATAATAAGCCTCCCAATATTAAACCATGGCTTGCATGAAGGTTGCGGGTGAGTTACATAAACCGAAAGGCATGTAACAGTATTTATACACACCATATTTGGTCAGGAGGCCTTTTTTCTTTCTGTCAATCCCTGTACCTCAATTTGTTGATAACCATGGACCAAACTTAAGGCCCTACAAAAGAGGCGACCCTTAACATGTCTAGGCACTCTTCTATTAATGGAAGGAGATATGCATCCTTTATAGTGATCCTATTTAACTTCTGGTAATCAATGTTCCACCGAATGGAACCATTCTTTTCTGATTAAGACATGGGAAGGGTTGTACAATGCAAAGATCTGACATGGCTTTCAGATGATGGTCCTCGACCGCAAACTTTAAAGAAACTCTCCACATTCTCTCCTTAGTTATGCCCCATCCTAGGTGTTGATTTGGCAGTTTGATAACAAAAAAAAAAAAAAAAAAAAAAAAAAGGAAAAAAAAAAAAAAAAAGAAAAAGAAAAAACGCTAGATCCAAACCATGATTAGCAAATATATTTTGATATTCTGTGAATGATGTAGCCAAGTGTCGTTGCTATTCTAAGGTTATCTCAACCTAAGGATCTTCAAACAACTTTTGAATATGCTCAGCAACCACTGAGCTAGAAAAGATCTGTTCAGATTGGTCCAGGATAATTGAGTTTCTGTAACTTTAAACTCCATGTGTTGTCCATCAATCACAGGCTTCTCCAACTGGGCTTTTCTTTCATTCTTTCTTCTTTTTTTTTCTTCGTTTTTTTTTTGTATTTGTTTTTGTTTTTGGTTTTGTTTTGTTTTTTCCCAGCTGCACAGCAACACCAACAAGGTATGCAATGCTGCATCAAAATTAAATTCTTATTCCTATCCTTACTTGTTTCATCATCGTTTCAATTCTACCCTTCCTTGAAGGGATTTTAATATACTGTATAGATTTCCTGAGATCTGTTTGTTCCTCCTTTACCTGTTGAAGACTGGTATCCAGTCTTTGCATGTTTAAAATCAGGAATAGCATTTGGTATGGTTGTGGTATCAATACAGCCATCGCATCTACAGGGTGTAACCTTGGCCTGTTGTTGAAACCTGTGGTAGAGTCATAAAAGTTGCACATTTGTACACCCATTACATTTGGTCTCCCACCGGAACTTGCTCATCAAAAACTATATACCTACTATCTACCAACCCTTACTGAAATTATTCCAGGGAGTATTGTAGAACCAGGGAATAATGTGCAAATTTCACAAAATATTGGGGTTTTAATGTAGACGCATAGCGAGTATAATGTGGCAATGGCAGAAATATTGTGGACCATGATGAAACATTGCAGAACTAATGTGGTCACTCTGGACTGACCCTGGAAATATTGTGGTAAATTCGGGAATACTGTGGACTGGACCACAGAAATATTGTGGAAATTATGTGGAGCATTTCATTTTTGGCAAAGTGCAATGCAGGACATAATGTGGACATTTTTTTTCTTCATGAATCAAATACACTTTATAGGGGAAACATTGTTGAAGGAAATTTTTGGTCAAAGTTTTATGGCAGGAATATTGTTGACCCAGGGAGTTTGTACATTTGTTTTACAAGTCTATCCCAGGAACTCTGTGGATCCTCTCAAATTGTCAAAGTAAAACCCAGATATTCAATGTCTTTTTACAATCGCTCCAATTACATACTATGGGCAACATTTTTTTTGTTTAAATCAAACCTGGGAACTCTGTGGCACTTCATAAATTTCCAGAATGATATCAGGAACTCTCTGCATCTGCTAAAATGTCAAACTCCATGATACTTGGAATTCAGATGATAGCCGGATAATGTCTAAGACTAACCATGGAACTTTATGGCTCTTTATATATTTTCAAAATTATGATAGCGGGAATCCATGAATAAGCATTAAGTTTTTTAATTCTAAACCGGGAACTCTGTTGAAGACCAAAAATGTCAATATCAAATCCCAGATACTCTGTGGATAAACTTTAAATTTTCTAAGTCTATTTCAGAAACTCTGTGGCTCAATATCTTTGCAAAATTCCAAGCGTAGAGAAAAAAATGGCTTTGAATTCAGCTAGATTTCCCAGCATGTCTTGAGTGCGTTGTCACTTCTTGGCGCTGTATTAAACATGGTGGATGACTCAGCAGCATTGCAAAGTGAGTCAAGTGTTTCTTTTTTTCATGATTTAATACATTCTACAACTTTAGGAATGCATATTTAATATCCTAAAGTATCATGGATCAGAATGATGTCTTTGATTTTAAACTTGTATACAGTGAAAGCTCTGTGCACACACATATGTATAGTAAATTGCTATTTGCATATGCAGATTGGAGGATGCATCCATACTACAAAGTAAATCATTAACTGACATGCACTAGATACATGTACTGTCGACATCCATTCAAACTGATTCAAGTGTTGTTTCTGAAACAATTGTATTATTCATTGATGAAATGTTGTGTAGCAACTCCTAAATTATAGGTCTGGCTTTGTTCTAACAGCCACTTTATGTTAATCACCCTTAAGTCTGAATAGGATCAGTTCCCTCGAATATTGTGCCTACGGGGAATAGTGTGGTCATGACTGATTTTGGGAAATTTGTGGCCATGGCTACATACTGCGAATATCATCCTGATAAAAAAAAAGAAGGATTCGTTTTGGATTCTCTATGGGTTCCTATAAAAGTATTTCTGTTAGATTCCTTTTGGATTCCTCTAGCCCCTCCAGGACCAGTTAGGATTCCTTTGGCTGCAAAATGCATTGAATAAAGCAAAATATTTATGGGGATCGAGTCCTTTTCAAAGGATTCCAATATGTTGAAAAAAAACCCTCCAAAAATACAGTTTCAGAATGCTGGTGTATTTATAGGATTTCCATATCATTGTCAAGAATCCAGAAGCAATGTTTGAAAGGAATCCTAGTAACTGGGTGGAAGGCTTCCCATATCGTTCAAAGCAATCCAAAAGTAATGTTAATGAAGGCCAACAGTTCTCTTGAAAGAATCCAAAAGTAATGTAAGCTCACACTGCTAAACCAGATGGCCACACCAAAGCGATGTACATGATTATATGCATGTGTGTAAAGTTTGGGAGGTGCAGAGCCAAGTGGTGATAATAAAGGTATGAGCCATCTAGAAGAGAGACTCCACATGGAACTATCCTGCAATATGTCGGAACATGAAGTCAAACCACTTGCGTCTAATAATACCAATAAGACAGTCCATCTGGGACAAGCTACGGCTATCTGCCAGACTCCAGCAAAAAGAAGAAAACAAAATATCAAAGTTTTTTGGTGCTGGGAACCTCCTCATGACAAACTTCCATTGCCAAGTTTACCACAAAATGTGCAAACCGGAAGTGACACAACCCCAAGAAGCTGATCCTGTGGGCGAAGATTAGTCATCTGACAAAGAAGATTGGCAATTAACTAATGCTAATCCAGATTTACCAGCCATCATGGATTTCTTAACCCTTTTGGGTTCTGCAGTAGCACTCCCGAAACTAAAAAAGGGGGATGAAGAGGAATCAAAGATTTTCATGTTATGGAATAATTCAACTCCTACAGGTAGTCCTCGGTTTACCTTTTTGGATCTAGAACAGCAATGCTACTTACAAGAACGGTTTAGGACAATGTTATAGTTGCAAAGCATGGATGGTGTACAGCTATTTCGGATCTCAAACAAAGAGCACACCTTACACTGGATCTGGGTTTGGACCAATAATTGATTAAACCAACATAGCCCTTTTTTTAAATACTCACCATGTCTCTCAGTCTCAGACTGCGCCACAGGGCAAGCAGACATCAAAGACGGGGAAGATGAAGGCCAAAGCAGAATGAAACAGATTTGGCTGAGAACGGGAACAAGATAGGTAGCTACCTGATCTAATTATTAGATGAGCTGGACATTGAGGTATTTTCTGGATCATCAATGTTTACTCCTACTTCAGACTTTTCACGTCTCTGAAGCGCAGGACAGCCCACACCTCTGACACTGGGTTATAGCTCAGGGATCTGCCCCAAACCCTCTCATGGCATCGCCCAAGGGTCATGTATATGTTGGGAATACTTTTCCAAATAACCCCTATTTCGCATCAAGTAACCACTCTGCAAAAGATGCAAACTTTTATTATAACCAACTTTGTTGGTTAATACTCGACCACCTCTGGTATCAAAATGTACTGCCAAGTATAGTACGAGTAGCGTTCATCAGACTCAGTGTGCTCCCAGTGAATTGTGGTCTGTTTAGAGGTTTGAGAAGACACCAAAAACTAAAGCACATCTGTCTTGCTTGACAGTTCGAAGCAAACCCAGAGCAGCAGCAAACCCGTTTTCAGGTTGTTAGGTACCACCTCCGGTTCTGGGGATCAGTAAGTAATCACCACACTTGTGCTGTTCTATTTCTACTTGTCACATGTAAACACTCTCACTATTTTCACCATACCCTCCATTATCTTGACATGCAGTCTCTGTAGCCGGTTTTCAGTTTCAGTTTTCAATTCACTTAACACATACCCAATATTACTTATATGAAACATGTTAGACCTGCAAAGCATTGACCGTCTAGAACCCAAATTGCATAGCGAAAAGGCACAGAATAGGGGATATCACAGGCATGCACAAGGTCTATCACAGTTTTTTTTTTTCCTGATTAAAAATAACCAAACAAAACACACACACAAAAAAAAAAAAAAAAAAAAAAAAAAAATAGCCAGCCAAGTTTCCATGTATGGCTTCTTTGTTTATTAAAGTGAAACCCGTTAATGTATTGGCCTGCACCGCTCATAACAAATACAGGTAATATCCATGCAACCAGTGACATTAGTGTTATATACATTGGCTGTTGCATTGCCTCCCCAACAGCTGCTAAACTTTCATTCTTCAGAACTAGGCTTACTAACTTTGTATGCATGTGGAACATGGCCCAGTATTTACCTTTGCACCAAAAAGTCATTTTTCTTGAACATTTTATTGAGGTCCTGTTCCCTTGGGCACAACTTAATGTGGTTTAGCTAGCTCAAGTGTCTAGAGAGCAGCATCAAAGATGATACACCCAATCGCAACATTCAGCAGCCTGCCCATCATGCTGGCAAGATAGGAAAGCAGAGTTCATGCTTGCTATTTCAGCTATCTTGCCTCCATCTCCTGATGAGTCCAACTCTCTGTGACCTTGATATGTCATGCTCTAGATGTGGTTCAATAGGCTTTTCAAGAAGTGAATCCTTTTCATGTTTCTGTCATCATTCAGGATTAGTCCCTCCACACCATAACCAAGCAGACCCAGTGGAACCCGTTAGCAAGCAACAAAAAAGATAATTTTGTGGTCAACATAGGTGCACTTTACATAGAGATGACATGCCTTAAGATGCTTTGTGACCAGCTGCAAGAAAGTGGCTGGGTAGAACCTTTCCTTCATGAAAAGGTGGCTTTATGTGGTACTACAGAGGTTTTTATTGCAATTATCAACTGTCACATATAACAGGCATGTACACCAGATAACTACCAGGAGCCCTTATAAAGAGGGCATACAATCAGTACACAGAAGATGTAGCAAACATGTGATCAGGCTTCAGCATTTGATGATTCGTTTATTAAAAGGAAGGAAGCAGATCTCGGTCTTGTTCTGGCACAGTGTCCTGTGCCTACATCTACTCACCTTGTAAGATCCTTGCATGAGGCCAATATCCGTCTCTACACAGACTGCCTGACCGAGACACACCTAGCTACATTCAAAGACAAGCCATTCGTGGCAACCTCAAGTACAAAAGACACATTGAGTGGTGTCTTCATTTGCCATAGATCAGACTCATGAGTTTAATATGCTGCAGTAAAGGCAGATGAAGGAGCTATTGACCTGATGCAAAAACCCGATTTTTTGAGGCATTGGACTGAGCCTGGTAGAAAGTATTTGAGTTTAAAGCAGTTATGGACTTCACCCTAAAGTCACCAATGAGACACATCACCATGAACAAACAAAGAGTACCCTGTCAATCTTTGGCCAATATGTCAAAATCCTGGTTCAAGTGTCTGATGAAATGGGCAATATCTTCACAGGAGACAAGTTTGTGGAGGCTTGTGCTATCTAGACAGTAGAGGAATTATCGGCGAAGCAGTTGTGAATGCAATCCAGTTGGATGAGCAGACCAGGCCGGAACTATATAATGCCCATGCAGCTGATCAGCTGCTTGGTGGAAGGCCTTCAGGCCCAATAAAGAAATAATAAACCTGCATTGTTGAGTAGCCCCTGTTAAAAACAAACCAAGAAGAAGCTTCAAGTCACATGTTCGAAGAATGACTGTGCTCTGTTCTGACGACTTTACAGGGTCTGCCAGACATGTAATTGAGATTTCGTAAATGTTTCCAAACATGAGAAGCAAGAGTACCCACCAGCATTATCCCAGCAGAGAATTTTATGTCTTGGCACAAAAAAATCACACCTTTCCAATTATTGCACACCTTCACAAACTGATGTCCCAGAGACTATTGTAATCATCCTTGTTGGACCTGCAATTGTCAAAAAAAAACTTAGTGTCAAAGGAATTGATGATTGTGTAATGAAAGTCTTTTTACCATACATTCACGGCCAGCTTGGAAATGCTGATCGAGTGGACAGTGCAGGACTGTAATTTTAAAACAGCCTAAAGTCAAAGACAAGACAGGGTATGAAAATAAGGGTATATGGTCCAAACTGTGTTCCAATGAACTGGCTGCAGTTGCTTATGGTTGATACTAATAAAACTGTTTCTTTGTTTTTTTTTTGGCCAGGCAGGTCACATGGATTGTCACAAAGAAGCAAGTGATCACTACTTGTGGACCCCTGTATTCTATGTGCCCATTGTGAAGACACAAGTCAGCTGCTTCCAAGCAGCTACGAAGCAGCTCACAACAGGAAGTTGACGCACACTGCCGGTGCTGTCCACCAAGGCTTCACACAAGCGACTCTGTGCACAGTGAACACAGCCATAGTTGCACTGCCAGTGGCTACTCCACATTTGCCAAGCTTGCTATGCAGTAAGTTTTGGTCGCTTTTGGGACATGCAAGCACCTTAGATACATCACTGTCAGAGAGATTCCCAAATCCCTAGGCCCAGAGGAGGCAAAAGCCTTTGCCCATGTTCCATGCCTTCAGATGTTGCGACACTGTTTCATAATTTTCATTCAATGGGAAGAAGACAGCACGGGGCACTTAGGAAGCTTTAAATGAAGCTAGCATCTTATTTCTGGAATTGTCAGGAGGTGCACCATGTGAGTGAGCATATGATGTTGCAGTCCATGATTGCTTCACTGGTCCAATGTTTAGGTTGCATGGTTGGCTGAACTGCAACATGCTCGCCTTTCACCTCTGCGGTCTGGGTTCGATTCACTGCCGGCGAAGCATGTGGAAAGAGTTCCTACCACTCTGACTGTGCACAGTGGTTTTCTCCTAGTCCGGTGGTTTCCTCCACCAAACATGTAGGTAGGAAGTATACGCCACGATCTTAGCCATGGAGAGTGATGAATATAGGCTTGGCCTGCTTCGCAATCCATGTAAAAGATAAGGGTCCATACTTTTTTTGGGGGGGTCCAATTTATGGCAATGCAAGCAGTCTTCATGACGTTCATGCTGCACGTTGGTAGCTGTAAAAAATGTTGAAGGATGGAGGCACTTCCTAGTGCTAAAGATGTTCTGGTACAGTGTATATGCCGATTATTAAACGCACATGAGAAAATGATGATGATGATGATGATGATGATGATGATGATGATGATGATGATGATGATGATGATGATGATGATGATGATGATGATGATGATGATGATGATGATGATGATTCTTTTGCCAAGTACCTGAAAGCAGTTCATGGCAAATGGAATTTGCGAAAAGTCATAAATGTCATAAAAACCAAGGACCATTTCAGTAATATGTACCAGACATGCTACATCTAAATTCCATTTGCTATATTTGGGGATATCCCCACAAATCAGTCACATCTTAAATCACTATTATTTTTGAGCATTGTCTTTTTATACATTTATTGACAGATTATATACAAACGAATACCAGTTTTCACAATTAGATATCTACCGAGTAGTCTGGGATTCTAGAACAAGCACACTGTAGCATCTCCGCTATGTACTGGATCATGTATTTCATCACTTTTTTGATAAAGAAAGGAATGCTTGCATAATTTTAATGCATATTCGAGAAAAAAAACTTTGCAATGCAACAGCTCATTTCATTTCATTTGTAAGAAAATGAGATATCTGGACAATGAAACTGTCAACATTTGTGGCGCGTGTATGGCAGACTGTTAAAAACCAAAGGAATGTGATGGAATGTATGGGACGGTTCCAGTCTCTGCCTCTTTACCTACACTATTTCCTGAGGAATATCATTTTTTTCTTTTTACAATTACATTTCTAGGGTATAGACTGGGCTTATAGAATAAGTATCACCATGGCATCTTTACTATGTACTAAATCATATATTTACCTTGATGAGATGGTTCCAGTCTTGCCTGTTTTGCCTACACTAGCACCCACCTTGCCTGTCTAAGATACCTAGAGCTCTGGGACGATATGGCGCATTATACAATAAAAAAAAAGAATAATAAAAAATAAAATAAAATGGCTTGAAGGTTAGATAAAAAGGTAAGCGTTAGTCCGGATACAGCACTTGGTAGTTTACCTAATAGGGCCATAAACCTTGAGTTAAGTGAGACAAAGAATCATCTTGAAGAACAGTGTGGCTAGCCAAACCCACGCATCTTTTACCAGAATGAATTTCCCTTCATTTTTCGGGTATCCAAATGTTCGTGTGCGAGTGTCTCCCATCGGCCCCCCTTTTTTTATTCCATTGAAAACATGTCTATTTTTTTTTCTGTCCGTTTCTGTTTTTTTTTTTTTGGGGGGGGGGGAGAGGGGGTGGTTAGAACTTTTTTAAAGTGTGATTTATCGTCACATTTTTATCATGCTTTGTGGCGACAAACTTGAATAAACAGTAAAATAAAAGTTGCCTTTGACGGGAACGGAACATGCATGTTAAGTGTCAGCGGTAATTTGATTTGGTTTCCGTTTCTGACCAGCTGTGATAGTTGCATCCCACGTCATATGTCTCGAGTGATTCATTTTATTACATCTCAAAGTACTGCTTTCCACGAACCAGTCTTGAATCTAGATAAACACACGGAAGTGTTCTAATGTTTTAATTTTTCGAAAATATACCAGGCCAATGATTGTTTGATGCTAAAAACACTGGAGCTCAACAAATGGACCCTCAAGCAGAGTGATTTTAACTTTACGCCTCGTTAGGTCTACAAATTAGACACTGTTGCATAGATTCCGCACAGACGCTAAATAAAAATTACTGACTGATACTGAGTACTAAAGGGGATGAAAAGTTAATACATATGCGTCACATTCTAGCCATATGTTACATAAGGGATTTAGCATTGAAGCATATACATGAGCAGGAATTAAAACATATGAATATATGTATAAAATGAAACAGTATCAAAGGGCTTCTTTAAAAGGTGTGTACGAGTTCTGACTGAACCACACAAATGACCACCATCCACCCCAGCGGAAAGCCAAGCTCGCAGGTAAAAGCTGGGTCCCATGGGTATCCCGCTTCTAATGAGTAGAACACGGAATTAACAAAACAAAAGTGTGTAGTAACTAACACCTTTGAATATCTATGGCACGCTTTATTTAAATTGGTTCTTGTATCAGACACTAGGTGGGAATCCATCCCGAACTTATAGGCACCCGAGGCATGACAGATATCCGACCGATAAGAGAGACTTACTGTCAGACAGTTATGCTGGGTTAAACATGATAAGAGACCAAAATACAGATTACAGTACAATACAGTTCATGAAGACACAATTTGTGTGTGTGTTGGGGGGGGGGGGGGGGCTTGTTAGTAAATAGCTGCTGCGCCATAAAATAATGTAAATTGTGAAATGTAGAAGGTTCATTTCATTAATATCACCAAGTGGTTGTGAAAAGGTCAATTGAAGACCATGGTGGAAGATGCCATGTGATTTTAAGAATGCGTTATGATTTTAGTATGAAAGACCACAACTTGATCTCAAACCTTGGAAGAAGATGATGAATATTTGAGTGTGGTATTAGGTGGCCGGGTGGTGAGACAGATTATGTGAACATGATCACAATTTATAGAACTGGAAATAATAATAATAATAATAATAATAATAATAATAATAATAATAATAATAATAATAATAATAACAATAACAATAACAATAACAATAATAATAACAATAACAACAACAACAATAGCAATAACAATAGCAATAACAATAATAACAACTCTTGTTTGCTGTGAGGTTACAAATAACTGTCATGGCACACCCCCATGGTTACGTCTGTAGTGTGCTTATTTTAAGTGTGCAAAGAGTAATATATACAGCTTCGTAAAGGAACTCTGGAGAGTCTGAGTTGAGCTTTTTCCATGTATATGCTTTGATGAAAATAAAGAAGAATTAATAGCAAAAGCTGAAGCAGCCAAGGCAACGATCATTCAATCTTACACACATGGGGGGACGCCCAGAACCCTACCGCCACCATAAGTGCAGAGAGTGCAGCGGTGGTACAGCCAGAGCGTTTCAACCTGTCGTCTGGGCAATGATAACTATCTGCAAAAGATATTTCCTATAAAAAAATTACTAAACCTCATTTGACAAGAACCAGCAGGCATGAAATAAATTGGAATTCGCTTCAGGATGGGGAAGGGCTTAGTGTTTCAAATTGTAGCATTCACGGAAACAGCTACGGCATACGCCTACTGTATGTAAAAATCTGAACAAACCTTTTAATTTTTCCTTCTCATCTATTTGGTCGATGGATGCTTACATGAAGTTGAATCTATGAATAGCTTTCAATACTATATTCCCACCTGACAGTACCACCGCGACCCCCCGGGGAGGGGGGCAGTAAGATACGTTTCCGGATAACACGTAATCAGCACACGTGTTTATGGTACCTTTTACTTCAGATCGTATTCATTATGTAATAATGTTAAATATCTTCCTGTGACTGAATTATTTTCTGGGTCCATATTAACGAGATAGATACAGTTAGGTGCACTTCTATACACCAGATTATTGGGACTTGGCCATGGACTGTCACAGATAGTGGTATCAGAGTGAGAAAGATGACAAACAAGGCGCCCAATGGTCTTGGGAGATGCCAAATGAGGGGTAAATAAGGTAGCTAGCCACGCAAGCGTTATCTACATGTAGCTATGGGATTAAACATCTGTCAAAATCCTGCACTAATTGGGCATACACATAACAGTGGCAAGCTTAGCCAACCTGGTAAATAGTGTTCAAACCTAGACATGGATATGAGTCAACATCGGTTCTTGGTTTTGCATGTTTTCCACACATTTTCTTACATCAATTGAATCAAGATGGTGAAACACGCCAAAGGTTTGTACAATGTTACTTTGTAACATTTTCACGGACCAGCTTTGCCACTGTGACATTAGATTGTTAATAATGTGATTCATTGTAACAGTCATACAAATTTGGCCATGAGCCCTTTCATTGTCCACGCATGGAAACGCATTTACCAACTGCACTGCTTTTATTTTATTTTTTTTTTTTTTTGTTAACTTGCCAAACCTATCCTGAACATCGTCATATTGGACAAATGAAAGTCATATTCCACAAACTGTTCGCTACAAAGGCTAGCTGGATTCCCCACGTGTCGCTCTCCCTTATTTCAGGTCTTTGGGGACGACGGGGAGGGGGTAAACCGTAGACCTTCTATTGCCATGATTAACAGGAACGCACTGACTCATCCTGGGTGGGGACTGAGACGAAAATTATAATTTCGAAACACATTTTGAATCCTGTTTATAAAGTGTGAATAAACTATTTTTTCAAACAAAGTTACACTTGACAGACATAGCTCGCTAGCATGGTCCTAGTCTTTTTCTCAGCCAGCGGTGTTGCGTTTGTGACGTCACGAACCTTTCGCGCCTGGAGGTAATATGATGCCTAGTTTGAATATATTTCTTACTTGGTGTATCACTTCAGTGGTCAAATAAAATATCACCTTCATTTGAGACAAACCTGTTCACACTTATGTCGGTATTGCATAAAATGTGTTTTACATTCCAGCCAAGAACTTTCAAACAGAGGTACACAAAATATGACATTTTTTTCTCTATTGCTCTTTACTCTGCTACACAGAAAATTCACAGAATGGCATGCATAGAAAAATGTCCAAAGTTATACAATCTGAGATGTTGTGTAAAGGTCTGAAGTGAGCTTTTCAATGTGATCTCCAAATTCCCTTTACAGCCTTTCCCCCATGAACATAGCGGTAACACATATTCCACTGGTCCAACAATCTATACATATAAGAAGCATCCTTCTAAGACAATGATAATATAAAGTAGCGCAGCTATTAAACATTTTCCTGTCATCTTGCCAATGTTGCCAGGGGGGAGTAAGAACTGAAAACCGTTTTGCCTCTATAATCCACGACTCCAGCAGATAGTATGGTATAGAGTAAGAGTAAATATCAACAAATTGACACAAGACATTGACGTGCATGCAAATATAGTGGTGGTATGTTACGTGAACATAAATTGATAAATAAATAAATAAATAAATAAATAAATAAATAAATAAATAAATACATATATATACATACATACGTATATATATATATATATATATATATATATATATATATATATATATATATATATATATATATATATATATATATATATATATATATATATATATGAACATGTCTTGGGTGGCTTATGGGCAATCATACACTGCCCACAAAAAAATATACAATGGAATAGGCCCTACAACCGGTTCGTGGGCCATGCACGCAAGACACACACACACACACACCACACACACACACACACACACACACACACACGCACACAAACACACAAACACACACACACACACACACATATATATATATATATATATATATATATATATATATATATATATATATATATATATATATATATACAGGTTGCAAATCTGGTGCTTCGGAACACAGAAGAAAAAAAATAAAACTGTGTGTATATATATATATATATATATATATATATATATATATATATATATATATATATATATATATATGTATGTGGTGGTGTGTGAAATAAGCCCCTGATTTGTAACCTGTTCGTATCCAATTAACTTTGTAAACAGGTGTAAATTTGTTGGCCTGCATTTACCTTTAATGCGAGAATCATGCAGAGTAGAATTATCATATTTAGCAATTCACTCATTATCATTAGTATGGTTTGTAACCACCATGAAATTCAACAGTTTCTGATAGTTCAGATGCACTTAACCATTCCGTTCAACATATATTAAAGAATACTGTGCCATTGGTGTAATCGTATTTTTGAATACAAGGGACAAACTCCGTGTCACGGATATAGCTAGTTGCATCTTGCAACTTGGAAATGTCAGTTTAACCTAATCTATCTACTAAACTTTTGCATGTTTGGAATGTGTATTGATGTGCATTGCTGTTCTCCACTCAGAACTACACCAACCATGACCATCTGAAGAATGTATTCACCAAGTAGCATGAACATGTCCAAATGGGGGACTAATAGTTGACATAGGATCAATGATGTAAAGTAGAATCTGAATAAACCGACTTTTTCCATTTTCTTGAATGGAAATTCTATACCCCAATAGCTCCACATGGCTGATTATTGAATTTTTCCGCATCCACAGTGTTTGTGCAAATATACCACATCTCTAGAAGACGTAGAAACGTGTGAAGAAATAATTTGTTGCGCCAGGCCAAAATAAACGCACCAAATTTCCGCAATCAGTGAATGTTCTCCTATGTCAGTTAATGATTCCCCCAAATTCAACAGATGCAGTCGACCATCAACGATCACATAAATTTGTCACAAGTGTCACAAGTTCCACATCAGGGCATTACTTATCCGTGGGATACTTCCATCTCTAAAACGGTAGCAAAGATCCCTGATGCCCAATAACACATTAAAATAATAATATGCAAAACAGACCACTGTATAACTAAATGTGGAAAAAATAGTTATTCAGGACAAGAACATTAAGAAGATCAAATTTACTTCAAAGACTCAGTGCCTTGCTAGAGGTAAAATTTATCTTGTGAAAATGAACGAGCGTAACCAACATACAAATTTTAGCCTGCGCCAAACGTTATCTAAGTAAAATATCCATATTTACTTACGTTTAACACATTCACATAAATATGAGTATAAATAAGCACACAAGTGCTTATCTACAAATTACTTATTTCTTTAATTTGGTATTCAAAGTTTAATTTATAAAGCAAGACACGCGTGTGTTATTAGATATATGATCGATTCTGAAATATTTGACTTTGATCGTACGCAAAAAAAATTTTTCTATTTCAATGAAAATAAGGCAATTTTGCTGATTCTAAATATGTAATAGTATGTTTCTAATCTTGAAAATTTATACAAAAGCAGAGATTTGCCAATAGGTTTATAAAATAGTTTGATTGGATATATGTCATTTAAACTTTACATTATTCTACATTCGGCAACTCCTGGACAAGTTATATGCATCTTTATTTAATACAATGAGAAACTTAACAGACCTAATTCTGTAAGGCCACGTACCGTTTGAGCACAATCAAGTCCGATATTCTAAGAGCAAAGTCCTATTCCGTATCATTCACTGAAAAACTGTACTGTTCTAAATCATAATAGCAAATTAATTTATAAAAGGAACAAATCATATTCGTAAAATTTGAAATTTAGAAGAAAGTTTTAGGCATTATTAGCCTTTAAACAATCGGGTCATCAGCAGGGAACCAGCGCAAGACTCGTTTCGGTACCATTAAT
The DNA here is from genome assembly GCA_964020975.1 of Hermodice carunculata. NCBI lineage: Eukaryota > Metazoa > Annelida > Polychaeta > Eunicida > Amphinomidae > Hermodice > Hermodice carunculata. The sequence goes on along the minus strand of OZ026618.1, from coordinate 41,064,198 downwards.
CCCCGGACAAGTCATTCTGCTAACTGGCGGCACCATGTTTGCATTTTCAATAAAAACATCCCGAGCTGATGTATTATGGAATAAAGCGAATATGATGTTCCTTTGTTAATAGGCCTACTTAAAAACGTAGCCCACATGACAATAATATAATGAAACTACACCTAAGTTCTAACACTCATGATTAGGCCTACCAAAATTGAATAATAAAATAATAAAGCATCCCACACTTACCTACAGCGCCTGGTCCCACAACAGACCGGACGAGGCCTACCTGACGGACTTATCAGATCAAACAAATCAAACCAGCTCTTCAACTTCAAGTAAAACGCAAATGTAATGACGTGACGTAAAAGAGTCATGCCATTAATTGCGTGACACCTAAAAACTGGTCAGATCTACGTTGTTCCGTTTCAGCAATAAAAATAGACCTATTTATTATATACTCGCTGTATTTCACAGCCAATACAATCACTACTAATGGATAGTTCTGTATTAATAACGAATCAATTACATCACATCCAATGTAAATGTTTTGAAAATTCTAGGTTTAAACTTATTAAAGAGCTAAAGGAATTAACAAACGGGTCATTGGTGGGAAACTGAAATTTCCGTCATGAGGCATGTTAAGTCTCAATCTCGAGTCGTCTAAGATGCATTACGGATTAGGGGTGGGGTTGGGTTGGGCGTTGGGGGGTACTGTATCTTTTGGAGCAACTATTCATGTATTCATGTACCTTTTTCTTTCGTATTTTAACTAAAACCTTGCTAATTATACCTGAAATCTAAACAAATGAGCAGTTCTATGCAGATATGTCAATTGCTAAGTAAAGCTAGGAAATGATAATGATAATTATAATAATAATAATAATAATAATAATAATAATAATAATAATAATAATAATAATAATAATAATAATAATAATAATAATAATACACATGTCTGATACCCTCTGCGGCTGGGACCCAGCTCGAGGCATTCTCCCAACCCATCGGTAGTTTCTACTCCACACAGAGGAAACCAGGCATGTAGATATAAGACCATAAAATTTATTATTTTAAAAAACTTTACTCTAAGTCATGTAGGCCTATCTGGCGCATAAGAAACACGTAAGATAAATATAACTATGTAGTATGTAAGACACTTTTGACATATAAATTATTTATGATGTAATAGAGAGCCAGAACGGATTAAAATTGGAGAAACCATATTTCAAAACAAATTCTGGATGTCTGCAACAAAAAGGGTTAAAATATTTTTTCAAAAGCTTTTGTTTCATAACCTCTTGATGTGAGTTTTTTGTAGGTAAATTTAACTCTAAATGCAAAATCTTTAAATTTATCCGAAACACGACTGAAACGTAATATTTGAGATAAAAAAGTATTATAACCCAATTTCACCGAGATATTACTATCTGGAAAAGGATAATTAACAACTTTGAAATTGAAATCATCTTTTTTGTGATAAATTTTAGTCACAAAACTATTATCAATTATCTTAATATCTAAATCAAGAAATATATCATGATAAGGATCGACGTCATTGCTCTTTAAAGGTATTTCTTTAGGGAAACTTTTATTTGCAATTTCGAAGAGATTTTAAACGTTTGGGGAAGCAATATCATCAATATATCTTGAAATGAAGGACAATTTTTTAAGCCAGGTGAAAATCAGTCTTCATTAGATTTTGCACGAATTCAAATTCAAGCCATGTTACATACAGATCAGCAAGTAAAGGAGAGCAATTACTACCCATCGGGATTCCATTTATTTGTTGAAATATGTGATATCCAAATGAAACAGATGTATTATCTAAAAAAAAAAATGAATAGCATCTATAAGTTGTCCCAAGGTGTAAGATTTCCAATTATTTTCCTTCTTTTTTTTGACCAAAATGAGGTTTTATTAAAATCATTGATATTTATATATTTGTGAGCCGAATTTTTGAACATTCTGATAATTATTTTTTCCGATATTAATTTAACTTTTTGAAGAGGTAAATTAGTATAAAGTGTTGAAAAATCAAAAGTATGTATACACTTGGCTTTCAATTTTTTTTATTTTTGAAACAAATGCCATAGAATTATTAATACTCCAGAAATAATTGATACCTGTGTACCTTTGAATTGCAAAACAGTATTTATGAAAATGTTTTCTCATAGTAATTAAACAAAGAGTTACTTCCACTCATAATTGTTTAGTGCTACAATTAGATGCACCTGCTATAAATCGATATTTATCAGGATTTTTATGCAGCTTAGGAATAAAAAAATACTAAAGGAAGTGAAGGATCTTTATCAGATTTTTCGATATTGCAATTTTGTAACAACTAATTTTCGTGAAAATTTAATATGTCATCTGTATGTTGGTGCACTGGTAAGTAAACATCATTACCTTTTATACCTAAATTGTTGTTTATACCTAGTTCTTTCTTTAAAACGTCAATGTAATATTTTTTTTACAAATAATTCCAAAATTGTTACCAGCTTTATCTATAGGACAAACAAGAAATCGTTCATGAAAATCTTTCAAATAAATGGAGACCTCTGTCTTTTTAAAAACGCTTGATGCAAATTTCTTATTTTTTGCTTTAAGGGCGAATAATTTATCTTTAACAACTTTTTTTTTTTTTACATTTATTGACCAACCTTTAAATTCTGAAACATTTTTCTTTTCCATTTTTGCCCATTTTACTGAGAAAATGTCTATGGATTCGCATAAAGATTTATAAACGTTTTGAAAGTTTAAAGAGTGACTTTCTCTGAGTTAAGTACCCGTTTTCATTAAATTTCTTAGTTTTATGTTCTCAATTATGTTGAGATCCCCTGTAAAAACATGTTTGTGAAATGAACCTACAAATTTACAGTACACGTCACTTGTTAAACAGTCACACGTATTATTCACAAAAAAATCAATACCTGAAATATTTAACAGTGTATATTTATAGTTTAAAATTGATTGCCGAATATTCTTTGTATATTTAAAGTAAATAATTGGAGGTTTATTGTATTTGCAATTAGTTGGGATCATGTTTTTTACAAATGGAAATTTTAAAATTGATTGAATATTAAGCTGGTGTATAATTTTATGTATGAAAGTTATACTACAGAACAATCGGTCAGAGTTTCTGATCTTTGTACTTGGAGCTTTTCTCAATATTGAAGTATGGGCATATTTTTTTTTTAATTCTAAGGGTCTATTAAGGCCTACTTCCTCATAAGAGCTAATATGTTTATTTAAATTAGATATATCTCTACTTGCCAGTCCTCCGAGAGTAATATATAACCAATTTCTTTCCTTATTGTAAAGTATTAGTAATTCATTAATAACTTCAGAAATATTTAGATCACTACAAATTCTAAATTTCTTAGATTTCCTGTAGCCATGACTGCGTTTGCGCCGTGTAAAATTTGCCGAATTATTGAAAAAAGGAGTATTAGAATAATTTAAGCAAGTCAAGTCAACTTTTCTCATGTCACCAAAACCAATTAATCTGTCGTTTAAATTAAAAGGATAAGCTGAATTCAAAGTTTTTATCCAATAATCATCCATTAGCCTTAAATCATGTGCCAATGCCAATTTATCAGTATTATCTGTAGACTCAATATAATCTATTATTTGAATTTTGCAATCGAGATGTGAATGATCTTTCGATTGAAAGTGATTGCATTGGAATGTATTTAACTTATTATTAACAATGCTCGATTTATGCTGACTAAATCTAGCTTTAATTGTTTGAATTGTCATTCCTATGTATTGAATATTTCACCTTTTGCACTCAGGTAGATAAATGACATTTTTTGAGTTGCGATTTTATGTTAAAGAATTTTGCTGTGGGGATTTTAATTTAAAAGCTTCCCCAGTAATATTACTCGTGAATTCATTGCTTTCAATGAAACAGGACTTACAGAATGTACAGTGACATGTTCGGTCAAACCCAATATCTAAAGCAGAGTTCGAGTCAACCTCTGCACCGTTTAAAACTTTCATGTCGTCAATCATTTTTGATTTGGAAAGATTTTGTACCAGAATATAGCATGTCCACAAGATCCGTTATTCAATACTCATAGTCCGTAAGCAAACGAGTCGTCAACAAAGAACCAAATCTTACAGTAAGGCATGTTAAAAATTCCCATTCCAAAATGGACGGAGTTTTCAGATGAGAACAAGATATGTTTAATTCTGAAAGGCAGAAAAAATTATTGTAGGATTGAAATAATTTATCCAAGAGTTCTATTTTTCGTTTGTTTCTAAGTTTGTTTTTTTCGTGTGTAGAGTGAGACAATATATGTTGAAAAATTATATAACATGAAAAACATGCTTTTTAATGTATATTTAATACAAAGAGAAAGTTAACAAAACCTAATTCTGTAACCCATGTACCGTTTGAACACTAGCAAGTCCGATATTCTAAGAGCAAAGTCCTTTTTTGTACCATTCACTGAAAAACTATACTGTTTTCAATCATAATAGCAAAAATTATTCAGAAAAGGAACAAATCATATTCATAAAATTTGAAATTTAGAAGAAAGTTTTAGACATTATTAGCCTTTAAACAATCGGGTCATCAGCGGGGAACCAGCGCAAGACTCGTTTCGGTGACATTAATCCCCGACAAGTCATTCTGCTAACTGGCGGCACCATGTTTGCATTTTCAATACAAACATCCCGAGCTGATGTATTAAGGAATAAAGCGAATATGATGTTCCTTTGTTAAGGTAGCGTTGGTAAACCTAATTTGGACTGCAAACGTCACGACAGGCATTTTTTTTTTTTTTTTTTTTTTTTAGAATTCGGAAGATTAGGCTGTCATTTGTAATGTGGTCAAAATTCGAGTTAAAAAAACGTCTACCTTCATGCGAAATTTGAGCTAAAAATGTTCCAAGTTTCAACCCTTCACCCGCGCGGATCAATGTTTGTTATTGTATGTAAATAGCCTTGTCAATCAGACTTAGCACCGTGACGTAATTAGGTCAAACCTCTGAATTCGAGTGAACAAGAGAAGACCAATACGTCAGCATCAACATTACAGCAAGTACCACAAACGCACAACAATCGCACTGGCAATGCAACATGGGGAAAGCTGAAAAAGATATGCGAAGCACCCATAAGGCCGTTAATTATGATGGAGAGGATGTTGTTACTTGCAAAGCAAGAGTCACAGAAGAAATGAGTGTTGCTGGGTGAGTGACTTTGGCTACTGATCATAACTTCTTAAGCGGCAAGTTGGTCTTGCGATTAAATTGAGGCAAGGTTTGAATTGACTAACACCAATTTATCGGCAAAATGGCTATACATGGTAATTTGTTATGTGTGAAGTTTTGTCATAGATAATTTGACCAGCAAACAAAAGAAAAAAAAAAAAAAAAAAAAAACAACTTGCAGGCACCAGAATTTCGTTCAGATCTGAACTTTTTCGATGGCGCAATACAAGTGACCATGAAAACCCATATTATCAATCGGCACCTTCCTGCACTCGGAAACTGTTTGCCGACAGACCAGGCAACTGTAAAATGTAAAGAATTTGGTGTTTCAATGCTACAAAGTCATACATTTCATGCAGGCTTGTTGAATTGCGTAATTAAGTGTCACGTAAACTGCAGCCGTTGGAACCTATACCTTCCGCTATACCTGCGAGTACGAATCACGACGGAGATCTGAGCGGACCGGTAATGGGAATGTGGTTTCAGGTGTACTTCGATACATGTATGTGTTTTTTGCGATCTTATGTGGTGATCCATAATCAATAGTCCTCAGTAAACAATTTGTGTGCTTTTTGCAGGTACAATGCAGAGGTGTTTTTCAACCAGCTGGTCATGTCGATCACCGCCATGAAAATGAAGAACAAGACCCACAAACAAATACGGTGGTTGCACTACTGTTCATGGGCCTACACTTCATAAGCTGAAGGTACGATATTCCTTTTTGAGACAACTAATCAGAAATAACATACAAATATCAATATCGTCCAGTGCCAGTGAGAGGAAAAGACAGGGACAGAGGCGTGTTTCAGCTTCAATACACTACCAAAAATGTATTATCAGTATTTTTTTTCCTGTATTATTGTAATTTGCCTCATCGGTTTCCAATTTGAAATAACATGTTCACTACAATTTTTCATTGTTTTACTATGACAACGTCCTTATAATATATCAGTATCTTTACATACATTATAATATTTCAATATCTTTACATATATCCAATTTAGAAGGCCTGGTATTCATGACAACTTCCCTGATCGTGGGGTTGAAGAAATTATGCAACAAATCAATGCAGGCACTGTTATGATTTTTAAATTTTATGCATGCACATGAAAAAAATCAATTATATAATTCTTTATTCATTATGTATTTAATTACTTGCATTATTTATTTAATAACAATGTCCTCATAATATTTCATTATCTTTATATATATATCCAGGTATTCATGTCAAATTCTCTGATCATGGTCCTGGTACAATTTTATGCTTTTTAATTTTTACACAATGCATACGAAATAAATTAATTATATAATTCATTATGCATTTTCAGGATCAGGAAATAGGACCTGCACAGTGACAATTCACCTTTCCGCCATGTGTCCTTCCGCTGATAAGAACCATGCTACCCAAACAAGCCAAAGGGGACATTTGGCCAGGAACATACGAGGTTTCCATAGAGGAGTTTAGTCGTGCCGTTATGACTGTTTAGAAAATGGACATGTGAAATATGGATTTCTGGTGTAGATAAAGCTTGATGAGGCTTTTGCTGATGTTTATTGCTTGTGGATTGGTAGAAAATTTCGAACACTTTCAACTCGGCTGAAGGAGATGGACAGGTGAAAGCGGATAAGTCAGTGTTGTATATATTGTCAATAAACTTTTTTTTTTTGTACAAAATAAAAAAACATCTTGTTATATCCTTGCATTTATCAGATTCTATATCAAAATTGTCATAATACTTTACCACTTTTTTTTGCATGAAGAAAGCCTACTTACAGTTTGGTGAAAAGGGGAAATAGCATATCTGGGCAGTTTTGTTGTGGTGCCAAAGCCTAGGCCTACATTGAAATTTTATCATTGACCCTGATATACAGTTCATTGAAAAAAATGTAATTATAAAATGGATTGTAACCTATGATTGGTACTGAACTACTTGTACAATATACCATATTGTTCATAACTGGCCTTTTCGGGGGGGGGGGTATACCTTTATTAGGTTTTGGCTAAAGCTTATTGCTTGTGGATTGGTAGAAAATTTTGAACACTTTCAGCTCATCCATACGTCTGTCATAAATGGTTTCAGATTATGCAACAAATTTATTACATATGAATGCATATTTCAAATTATTGTCTGAATATAGATACACTCTACCTTCAAATGTGTATTTCACAATTTGAAAGGATATTTTATCCTATAGATGTCGATGAGGAAAACACCAGGCCACCAAGCTGTTTTTACATTAAAAAAACGACAACAAAAACGAGTATTTGTTGAACTCTCATTCTATTTTTATACAAATATATACAGGTAATGCACTGTTTGAAGACCACAGGGTCCTGGTCTGAAAGCAGCATCGTTAAAAAAACGTCAATTATTGTCTCCTTTGGCAGCGTCACTGGAAATCTTATTTTTCAAGTCTGCCAGACTGTAATGTCCAATGTTTCCAGTGTGACAGCATACAAATTTATGGTTCAAAAGTCCACTTTTCAGTTTTACACTGGATATGAAACTAGACATATTTAATAAGAATTATGGGGCCCGGGTCGGAATCTGCACTATAACAGAAATGTCAAATAAAAACAAAAACCAAAAAACCAAAAAAAAAGGTCAATTATTCTCGCATTTGGCCGACACACTGGAAATCTTCTTCTCAAAGTCCAAAAAACTAGGACTGACTTTTACGTAATGTCCAATGTTTCCATTTTGATGGCATTCACATTTATTGCTCAACAGTCGACTCATTACTTTTTGTGCTGGATATGACTCTATGAGACTTTGTTTCACTTTTTTTTTCACTTGGACCCCAGCATGTGTAACTTTACATGAAATTTAGTCCATTTATTTCACATGGGTTGTACACATCTACTCCTCCTGAGTGGGACATTCTGCCAGGTGTCCCTATCGTCCACACCACATGATGTAATGCTTTATTGGCGTTTTGTGCAGCTCCCAGTGAACAAGACCCCCCACAAATTCTTTGTCTGTCAGTGTGGAGAACAGCGGTCGCATTGATTCCACTGCTGCTGGAGCTCGTGGCTGTGCTGGTGGCCTGAAAATAAATTTTAGCGTTTTTGAAATGAAGATTACCATATTACCTCTATTTTGCTCCCTCCAAAATAATCACTGGTACAAGTCGGTGTAATATTTATCATACATGCAGATGCTTATTCTCTTGTAAAAAAAAAAACAACAACAAATAAAAAAAAAACAAAAAACAAAAAAAAAACACACAAAAAAAAAAAAAACAACACACACACACAAAAAAAAAAAAAAAAAAAAAAAAACAAGGATAATTTGGTACCTATTTATGACAGCATGAAGGCATAACAAAAGCCATGAACACAATGGAAGGAATTTGCTTTGAAATGCCAAGGCTGACATCTGACAGTGTGTATATGAACCATACCAGCTAAACAAAGGCAGAACGCACCTGCATTGTGTTTGCATCCTTTGATACTCCCATACCATTATGCCCCATACAGTAACCGCTAATGAAGGTTCTCCTTTTCAGAATTTCAATGTTTGTATAACAGTAAAAGAATCAAGCACTATCTCCAGGACAATAATATATGATGGTCCGTGTTATATACAACTATCTGAAACTTTTTTGCCCAAATTGAGCAACTGGTAATCAGTATCTTGTAAAAAAAAAAAAAAAAAAAAACTACTTACCGGTAGCTGTTTGTCTCTAAAGTTTGGTCGACTTGGAATTTGCACCATCTTGTTGGGCCTGTTGGACACTGGTCTTGTGATGGTGGGTCGCCATAGTGGCCCAGCATAGCCAAAGTATCCTTTGCGATCCGGTCTGGATCTCCAGCGTTGCCACTAAACTCGCAATCCGACGGATCCGGTCGCTCCTCGGTAAGTCACTCGCCTTCTCCGGCAACGTCTACCATGTCTGCCTGGTCACTGACAACTGTCCCGGTCGAAACGTCCGCAAAATTGCGTCCCCTTGCAATTGATGTACTCTTTGGGGTACAACTAGCATCATTATCAATCACCCTCTGGTTCTCAACCCGCGATCTAGCAATTCTGTCCAGTGAAGAATTATCCCATTTTTTCTTTCTTCTTCCTTGACCGTCACGTGGTTTCGCGTTGAATTTTGCTCAGGTCGTACGAAGTTGTACAAAACTTTCCGAAACACTGTGCCAAGTGAAGCACTGCCATCGTGTTAATAAAGCCATTCGCTTCTTTGATCTGTCGTATGAGTCGTAAGTGATGCCAAATTTGCTGGTCTCCAATGCCTGATCCACCATATGAGCAGTGAGCGATGTCATATTTGTAAACTTGACAAACAAACTGTAAAACCGCGTGTTGTTGTTTGTCATCGCCGCCATTTTGAACACAGGGGCCAAAGTTGGTTGCCAGGGATGATAATGCGATTATGGTTATTCCCCTTCGCCCCACCTCTCTCATTGTCTTTGTAGCGGGCCACATGAGAAACCATCACAAGGAAACCACAGAATAGTTCAAGTTTTACTGGAATGACTTCAAAGATTGTGATTTATTGACGGCTTTTAATGTTCATTTTTTTATGACAATGCATGGAACGTACAGTCGCACATGGTTTCTTTTCACACAAGAACAGTCTTTACGGTGGAGTGAAGACAGCTCAAGTTACAGCCGAAAATGCCACCAAACACGACCAGATTTCCTTTTGGGGCCATTTTTTTGTGGTTTCGTTTTTGCGATGACTCTCCTTATTTTGATTTTAATTTTCTCGAAAATGGGTAGACCAATCTTCACGAAATTAAAAGGAATGAGAAGATAACAATAAAACTTATGTGCAGCATCCTGCGTTTAGAGATATTTTGATTTTTCGTGTGGTTTTCGGAATTCTAAACTCAGAGAAGTGGTCAATTTGAGAAGATACCCTTTGTACAGCTGATAAAATGATAACCATTCCTTTTAGAGAAAAAAAAACAAAAATGCCGAACCTGGACACCTATATAAAGTTTTATTTCACAAAATTTCAAGGTTGTTAGGAAATTTTTATTCATTTGCGCCTCAAAAAATCTTGAAAACAGACCCTCATGGAATAGTCCGGCTCTTGTCTCACGGGTGCGCTTTTGCCCAGATTTTATAGCACATATGAAATCTAGAGATCTTGGCGAAAATAAATATATATAGTTTCATGGGCGGAAATATATTATCCTTGACAGAAGAGCGGGTTAAAGACCGCAGCGGTATACACGCGGAGGTTCACCGACGCTACCTTAATAGGCTTACTTAAAAACGTAGCCCATATGACATAAATATAATGAAACCACACCTAACACTCATGATTAGGCCTACCAAAATTGAATAATAAAATAATAAACTTTCCCACACTTACCTACAGCGCCTGGTCTTACAACAGACCTGACGGACTGATCAGATCAAACAGATCAAACCAGGTCTTCAACTTCAAGTAAAACGCAAATGTAATGACGTGACGTAAAAGAGTCACGCCATTAATTGCGTCACACCTGAAAACTGGTCAGATCTACGTTGTTCCATTTCAACAATAAAAATAGGCCTATTTATTATATACTCGCTGTATTTCACAGCCGATACAATCACTACTATTGGGTAGTTCTGTATGAATAACGGATATATTACATCACATTTAATGTAAATGTTTTGAAAATTCTAGGTTTTAACTTATTAAAGAGCTAAATGAATTAACAAACAGGTCATAAGTGGGAAACTTTCAACTGAAATTTCCGTCATGGGGCATGTTAACTCTCAATCACCAATCGTCTAAGATGCATTACGGATTAGGGGTGGGGTTGGGTTGGGCGGTGGGGGGTACTGTATCTTTTGGAGCAACTATTCATGAATTCATGTACCTTTTTCTTTCTTTTTTTAACTGAAACCTTACTAATTTCCTGGAATCTAAACAAATGAGCAGTTCTATGCAGATATGTAAATTGCTAAGTAGAGCTAAATAATAATAATAATAATAATAATAATAATAACAATAATAATAATAATAATAATAATAATAATAATAATAATAATAATAATAATAATAATAATAGAATACACATGTCTGATACCCTCTGCGGCTGGGACCCAGATCGAGGCATTCTCCCAACCCATTGGTAGTTTCTACTCCACACAGAGGAAACCAGGCATGTAGATATTAGACCATAAAATTTATTATTTTAAAAAACTTTACTGTAAGTCATGTAGGCCTATCTGGCGCATAAGAAACACATAGGATAAATATAACTATGCAGTATGTAAGAAACTTTTGACATTTAAATTATTTATGATGTAATAGAGAGCCAGAACGTATTGAAATTGGAGAAGCTATATTTCAAAACAAATTCTGGATGTCTGAAACAAAAAGGGTTAAAATATTTTTTCAAAAGCTTTGTTTCATAACCTCTTGATATGAGTTTATTGTAAGTAACTTTATAACTCAAAATACAAAATCTTTAAATTTATCCAAAACACGACTGACACGTAATATTTGAGATAAAAAAGTATCATAACCCAGTTGCACCGAAATGATCTGTCGTATGAGTCGTAAGTGATGCCAAATTTGCTGGTCTCCAATGTCGGATCCACCATATGAGCAGTGAGCGATGTCATATTTGTAAACTTGACAAACAAACTGTAAAACCGCGTGTTGTTGATTGTCATCGCCGCCATTTTGAACACAGGGGCCAAAGTTGGTTGCCAGGGATGATAATGCGAGTATGGTTATTCCCCTTCGCCCCACCTCGCTCATTGTCTTTGTAGCGGGCCACATGAGAAACCATCACAAGGAAACCACAGAATAGTTCAAGTTTTAGTGGAATGACTTCAAAGATTGTGATTTATTGACGGCTTTTAATGTTCATTTTTTTTATGACAATGCATGGAACGTACAGTAGCATATGGTTTCTTTTCACACAAGAACAGTCGTAACGGTGGAGTGAAGACAGCTCAAGTTACAGCCGAAAATGCCACCAAACACGGCCAGATTTCCTTTTGGGGCCATTTTTTTGTGGTTTCGTTTTTGCGATGACTCTCCTTATTTTGATTTTAATTTTCTCGAAAATGGGTAGACCAATCTTCACGAAATTAAAAGGAATGAAAAGATAACAATAAAACTTATGTGCAGCATCCTGCGTTTAGAGATATTTTGATTTTTCGTGTGGGTTTCGGAATTCTAAACTCAGAGAAGTGGTCAATTTGAGAAGATACCCTTTGTACAGCTGATAAAATGATAACCATTCCTTTTAGAGAAAAAAAAAACAAAAATGCCGAACCTGGACACCTATATAAAGTTTCATTTCACAAAATTTCAAGGTTGTTAGGAAATTTTTATTCATTTGCGCCTCAAAAAATCTTGAAAACAGACCCTCATGGAATAGTCCGGCTCTTGTCTCACAGGTGCGCTTTTGCCGAGATTTTATAGCACATATGAAATCTAGAGATCTTGGCGAAAATAAATATATATAGTTTCATGGGCGTAAATATATTATCCTTGACAGAAGAGCGGGTTAAAGACCGCAGCGGTATACACGCGGAGGTTCACCGACGCTACCTTAATAGGCTTACTTAAAAACGTAGCCCACATGACATAAATATAAAGAAACCACACCTAACACTCATGATTAGGCCTACCAAAATTGAATAATAAAATAATAAACTTTCCCAGACTTACCTACAGCGCCTGGTCTTACAACAGACATGGCGGACTGATCAGATCAAACAGATCAAACCAGGTCTTCAGCTTCAAGTAAAACGCAAATGTAATGACCTGACGTAAAAGAGTCACGCCATTAATTGCGTCACACCTGAAAACTGGTCAGATCTACGTTGTTCCATTTCAACAATAAAAATAGGCCTATTTATTATATACTCGCTGTATTTCACAGCCGATACAATCACTACTATTGGGTAGTTCTGTATGAATAACGGATGAATTACATCACATTTAATGTAAATGTTTTGAAAATTCTAGGTTTAAACTTATTAAAGAGCCAAATGAATTAACAAACGGGTCATAAGTGGGAAACTTTCAACTGAAATTTCCGTCATGGGGCATGTTAACTCTCAATCACCAATCGTCTGAGATGCATTACGGATTAGGGGTGGGGTTGGGTTGGGCGGTGGGGGGTACTGTATCTTTTGGAGCATATATTCGTGAATTCATGTACCTTTTTCTTTCATTTTTTAACTGAAACCTTACTAATTTCCTGGAATCTAAACAAATGAGCAGTTCTATGCAGATATGTAAATTGCTAAGTAGAGCTAAGAAAGAAGAAGAAGAAGAAGAAGAAGAAGAAGAAGAAGAAGAAGAAGAAGAAGAAGAAGAAGAAGAAGAAGAAGAAGAAGAAGAAGAAGAAGAAGAAGAAGAAGAAGAAGAAGAAGAAGAAGAAGAAGAAGAAGAAGAAGAAGAAGAAGAAGAAGAAGAAGAAGAAGAAGAAGAAGAAGAAGAAGAAGAAGAAGAAGAAGAAGAAGAAGAAGAAGAAGAAGAAGAAGAAGAAGAAGAATAGACATGTCTGATACCCTCTGCGGCTGGGACCCAGATCGAGGCATTCTCCCAACCCATCGGTAGTTTCTACTCCACACAGAGGAAACCAGGCATGTAGATATTAGACCATAAAATTTATTATTTTAAAAAACTTTACTGTAAGTCATGTAGGCCTATCTGGCGCATAAGAAACACATAGGATAAATATAACTATGTAGTATGTAAGAAACTTTTGACATTTAAATTATTTATGATGTAATAGAGAGCCAGAACGTATTGAAATTGGAGAAGTCATATTTCAAAACTAATTCTGGATGTCTGCAACAAAAAGGGTTAAAATATTTTTCAAAAGCTTTGTTTCATAACCTCTTGATATGAGTTTATTGTAAGTAACTTTAACTCTAAATGCAAAATTTTTAAATTTATCCGAAACACGACTGAAACATAATATTTGAGATAAAAAAAGTATTATAACCCAGTTTAACCGAAATATTACTATCTGGAAAAGGATAATTAACAACTTCAATATTGAAATCATCTATTTTGTGATAAATTTTAGTCACAAAACTATTATCAATTATCTTAATATCTAAATCAAGAAATACATCATGATAAGGATCGACATCATTGCTCTCTAAAGGAATTGCTTGAGGGTAAATTTTATTTGCAGTTTCGAACAAATTTTCGACGTTTGGGCAAGCAATATCATCAATATATCTTGAAATGAAGGAAATTTTTTTAGCCAGGTGAAAATCTGTTTTCATTAGATTTTGCATGAATTCAAATTCAAGCCATGTTACATACAGATCAGCAAGTTAAAGAGAGCAATTTCTACCCATCGGGATTCCATTTATTTGTTGAAATATGTGACATCCAAATGAAACAGATGTATTATCTAAAAAAAAAAAAAAAATTGCATCTATAAGTTGTCCTATAGTGTAAGTTTTCCAATTATTTTCCTTCTTCATTTTTTTTTTGACCAAAATGATGCTTTATTAAAATTGATATTTATATATTTTTGAGCCGAATGTTTGAACATTTTGATAATTATTTTTTTCCAATATTAATTTAACTCTTTGAAGAGGTAAATTAGTATAAAGTGTTGAAAATCAAAAGTATGTATACACTTAGCTTTCATTTTTTTTTTATTTTTGAAACAAATTCCATAGAATTATTAATACTCCAGAAACAATTGATACCTGTGTACCTTTGAATTTCAGAACAGTATTAATGAAAATGTTTTCTGACAGGTACAAAGAGTTACTTCCACTGATAATTGTTTAGTGCTACAATTAGATGCACCTGCTATAAATCGATATTTATCAGGATTTTTATGCAGCTTAGGAATAAAAAAAATATTAAAGGAAGTGAACGATCTTTATCAGATGTTTCGATATTGCAATTTTGTAACGAGTAATTTTCGTGAAAATTTAATTCGTCATCTTTATGTTGGTGCACTGGTAAGTAAACATCATTACCTTTTATACCTAAATTTTTGTTTATACCTAGTTCTTTCTTTAAAACGTCAATGTGATATTGTTTACAAATAACTCCAAAATTGTTACCAGCTTTATCTATAGGGCAAACAACAAATCTTTCATGAAAATGTTTCAAATAAATAAAGACCTCTGTCTTTTTAAAAATGCTTGATGCAAATTTCTTATTTTATGCTTCAAGGCCGAATAATTTATCTTTAATAACTTTTTTTCCATCTATAGACCAACCTTTAAATTTTGAAACATTTTTCTTTTCCACTCTTGCCCATTAGACTGAGAAAATGTCTATGGATTCGCATAAAGATTTATAAACGTTTTGAAAGGTTAAGGACTGACTTTCTCTGAATTAAGTACCCTCTTTCATTAAATTTCTTAGTTTTATGTTCTCAATTATGTTGAGATCTCCTGTAAAAACATGTTTGTGAAATGAATCTACAAATTTACAGTACTTGTCATTTGTTAAACAGTCACACGTATTTTTCACAAAAATATCAAAATCTGAAATATTCAACAGTGTGTATTTATGGTTTAAAATTGATTGCCCAATATTCTTTCCATATTTAAAGTAAATAATTGGAGGTTTATTGTATTTACAATTAGTTCGGATCATCTTTTTTACAAATGGAAATTTTAAGATTGATTGAATATTCAACTGGTCTATAATTTTATGTATGAAAGTTATACTACAGAACAATCGGTCAGAGTTTCTTATCTTTGTACTTGGAGCTTTTCTCAATATTGAAGTATAGGCATATTTTTTTTTATTCTAAAGGTGTGTTAAGGCCTAATTCCTCATTAGAGCCAGTATGTTCATTTAATTTAAATATATCTCTACTCGCCAGTCCTCTGAGAGCAATATATAACACATATCTTTCCTTATTGTAAAGTATTAGTAATTTATCAATTACTTCAGAAATATTTAGATCACTACAAATTCTAAATTTCTTAGATTTCCTGTAGCCATGACTGCGTTTTCGCCGTGTAAAATTTGCCGAATTATTGAAAAAAGGAGCATTAGAATAATTTAAGCAAGTCAAGTCAACTTTTCTCATGTCACCAAAACCAATAAATCTGTCGTTAAAACCAAAAGGATAAGCTGAATTCAAAGTTTTTATCCAATATTCTTCCATTAGCCTTAAATCATGTGCCAATGCCAATTTATCAGTATTATCTGTAGACTCAATATAATCTATAATTTGAATTTTGCAATCGAGATGTGAATGATCTTTCGATTGAAAGTGATTGCATTGGAATGTATTTAACTTATTATTAACAATGCTCGATTTATGCTGACTAAATCTAGCTTTAATTGTTTGAATTGTCATTCCTAAGTATTGAATATTTCACATTTTGCACTCAAGCATATAAATAACATTTTTTGAGTTGCAATTTAATGTTAAAGAATTATGCTGTGGGGATTTTAATTTAAAAGCTTCCCAAGTAATATTACTCGTGAATTCATTGCTTTTAATGAAACAGGACTTACAGAATGTACAGTGACATGTTTGGTAAAACCCGATATCTAAAGCAGAGTTCGATGCAACCTCTGTACCGTTTAAAACTTTCATGTCGTCACTCATTTTTGATTTGGAAAGATTTTGTACCAGAATATTGCATGTCCACAAGATCCGTTATTCAATACTCATAGTCCGTGAGCAAAGGAGTCGTCAACAAAGAACCAAATCTTACAGTAAGGCATGTTAAAATTTCCCTTACCAAAATGGACGCATCAAAATCTAATGATCGGGGACTAGCCTTAAAAAGAGTTATCCGCCAGCATCAAAAGAATGAAGCTATTCATATTTAATACAATGAGAAACTTAACCGACCTAATTAGGTAAGTCCATGTACCGTTTGGACACGATCAAGTCCGAGATTCTAAGAGCAAAGTCCTATTCCGTATCATACACTGAAAAACTGTACTGTTCTAAATCATAATAACAAATAAATTTATAAACGGAACAAATCATATTCATAAAATTTGGAATTTAGAAGAAAGTTTTAGGCATTATTAGCCTTTAAAAAATCGGGTCATCAGCAAGACTTGTTTCGAATTCAGACTTGTTTCGAATTCAGCGCAAGATTGTTTCGAATTTGTTTGTTTTATGTTATATATGTTATAGCTTCCATCTCTGCAGAATTAAAAGTCAAGTAAAGGTGCCTCTAGGGGCAGACTCTGAAAATACTCTTTGAAGGGGGATGGCTCCACTGTGTTTTGTCCGGCGTACATGCCAGCTCGAATGCTGCTTTTAAAAGAAAGGCACATGTTTAAAATATATGTGTTCTGGGGAAAGGATAATAGCAGGTCACAAAGCTGCCTTTGGAGCTTGGATTGCATTATTACAGGCAGTATGTGTCAGCAGTGTTGGTAATACATTGAAACAATACTTATTGGTACTCTGAAATAAACCAAAAAACCTCTAGAATTGGGCAAATTTACTTCGAGGGCAGTCGTATATATATATATATATATATATATATATATATATATATATATATATATATATATATATATATATATATATATATATATATATACGACTGCCCTCGAAGTAAATTTGAAACACCCTGTCGAAAGCGGAGCATATGAGTAGGTAGAACATTTTTGGTCACAGACGTTGACACAATTATAAATATTAAAAAAAACCTCTGTTGAATTCGAAAACAGGATACAATGGTCATGTGTGGTCATGAATGCACGGTGGCTCCAACGCCAGATGCACGGGAAAATGGCTCCTACCGTACGTAAAGCCATATTCGAAATGACGCATTTCTTTTAATATAAATAAACGTGTTATCCTGATATACCTGCACAAGTATTTTTTTCTACACGACCACCCATTTGCAACAACGGTTTGGGTGCACAACCTTGTGAACTTTAAAGCGGTATGTTTAAAAACATGGTAGGCAACTTTGGGACCGTCAGGGATAAATGCTGCAGTCGACCAAAAATCGTCCCATTGGTTAGAACTAACTGCTTAATGTTAAAGTTGTTGGTGCTTTCCTAAGTTTCGTATTAAGAAAGGTTCCAAGTTATCCGAAACTAAACAGAAAGAAAAAAAAAAGAAAAAAAAAAATCCGTCGATAATGAATAAATATTATTATTGGGTCTCTTCTGTTGTTTGTCACATTATTAAACACATTTGCCAGTCCTTTGAATATAAAATGTTGCAAAATGCTATATTATCTGTCTAAAAATATTTCGAAAATAAAGAATAACATAAGGGTCCATAAGCTGAATTCGTTTGAAATTGAACATGTTTGAAACATACAGGATCACCTAAAGGAGTGTCGATTGAGTCATTACTTGTCTGGAAAACTGTGAAATAAACTGGCAATTTTGACAATACCGTCAAATGCAGCAGTGCCTTATCGGTCGGTTAGGCCTATATGTTTATTACAAACATTTCCCACATTCATTAATTCCAACCCACCGACCAGAGCAAAGTTGGTTACAGCAAAAGCCGTAGGTTTAGGGATTACCAAAACATCAACAGTCATGTTCCAATACGAATGTGAGCAAATATATTTAACTCCTGACTTCATACAGGCAGTCACCCATAAAAAGCAGTTGTCAACTTAACCCATGATCTCAACCTTTGAAATATTCTTTATTAGCTACAAACTTTAGTATTTCTAATACATAAGGCATCATGTAATAAAGCTCAAAATTTATAACTTGCGCTAAAGAAAAAAAAAAAAAAAGAGAGAGAGAGAGAGAGAGAGAGAGAGAGAGAGAGAGAGAGAGAGAGAGAGAGAGAGAGAGAGAGAGAGAGAGAGAGAGAGAGATGGCTGTCTCTCCTCCTGACCTTTCGGTTAGCTGACTTGGCACCGAAATTGGAAAGTAGGCATGCACCAGTTTTATAATATCTATGAATGTGGAATTTTATGTAAGCGCTCCACAACAACTATAAGTCAAACAGCACAGTTTATAACAGATCACAGGTAATGAATTATTTAGCAGGTAATTTAGAGAAACATTTTGTATATTCACATATTTCAACCAAATAATAGGAAGACAGTTAATTACAGCAAAAGGCAGGGATTCATAAATATCCTGAAACATCAATAATTTTTTTCTTTTCAAAACCCATATGAGGAGATGACTTACACTCCTGATCTGAGAAATGCAGTTACTTGTAAAATGCAATATTGGCAGTTTTAAATCGATCCTCTGCCTTTGAAATATCCTATCCTGAATAAACTACAGACTTAAGTTATCCCATACCATATAGGTTTAACTTCGGAAAACCCCAAATCCATCCCTTGCACCAAGGACAACAAGATACATGGTAGGCCTGCTTCATTTCGGTTCTCCTGATCTGTCAATCAGCAGAGTTGACAGCAAGAGAAAACAGAATACCTGCACAATTTTCTATTATACTTGCAAATTTGGAATATTATAAAAACTATTTTCCTCCATATTAACTGGCTGGAGGACACTGACCATGGCACAACATAGCCAATGAAGTTTTATTAAGAATGGCTCAGAAAAACATAACCTATATTCATAAATTTAAACACAACGATGATAGAAATGCTAATTACAGCAAAAGCCAGAGATTCAGAAATCATTCAAATATCAACGTTTATATGCCAATGCAAATATGAAGAAATACATTTTGGTCAGACCTGAGACAAACAGTCACCCACGAAAGCAACTAGTAGTTTCAATCCAGTCCCCTCAACGTTACAAATTATCTTTATTTATCTGCAGACTTTAGTTTAATCCAAATATACAGGTGTAATCATGCATGTAGCGTAAACGTGTCTCATGACAAGTCATACAAAGGCTTCAGAACTTCCTAACCACCTTTACTTGATGAATAATGGCAAGGAAAGGGAGCAGACAGTTGTAACGAAGTCCTATTTGTTGCTTAGCTTCTTTTCATTGTGTTGTGTGAATAAAATATAAGCAGACAATATGCAAGTTTGGTGGAGTGAAGTATTTTGTTTCAACTGAGGCAATGAAAATCCCGAGCCACGTAGTCTGAGGATCAACATTGACAAGTCAGCCCCACTCTAGCGTGATCCGACAAGGTCCTAGGATCTTGTTACAGATGGAAATGATACATAGTAGCAATAAAACAATGAAAAGAGTGGAATCTTAGGTAAGATGACCAACTAAGGAAATACTTTCTTCCACACTGAAAATAGCATAACCTAATATGACTACCTACCAAGTTCCTACCTGAATATTCCCAAATACGGAGGTTATGAAACAGGATAGGGGTAATAGCTTTGGTCCAAATTAGCTAGTATTGTGAGCTACCGCTGCAACGCAGCGATCGCATCCCAGCTTTCTAATTGGCAACTGGCCTTTCACTGTTGCTGGGTAGGTCACTCGATCCTCGGCTGTCGCAGGTGGTTCTGCCATAGGTTTGTTGTGCATCGTTTTTCTGCAATCAACCAGTTGTTTTACGGAAATTACGTGGGCACTGGGTGTTATTGTGTCGGACCTTTACCCCCAACAAAATATCTTGAACAAATTCTGTCAAATTTGCTTGGTGGTTCATAATCTTCTGGTCTTTATTCAACCACTCCCGTCGTCTATATGTTTCTTTGGAGGAAACACGTGGAAAGCTACCTCTTGCATCCAGGGGTATTTATCCAATTTACCCATTTTTTTTGTGTCTGGCTTACAGTCAGGAGCTTTGCAATTGTAGACAGTCATTGTAGCTTGTAAATACTTCCGCAGTAAGTTGGAAAATAACAATCCTCTTTGCGATGTCATTACCCTATACTTTTACTTCTGTGCAATATGGCTGCTATATTGAAACGAACTAACCTCTACCACAAGGTGCCCCGGGGAACAACCCTGGCGCTTTAGCGGCTACCGACGGTGCAAGCTAATTTGGACCTTAGGTATTTAATGTGTTCCCCCATTTTATTGGGGTTCATATGAACAAATTCTTCCGGTGGGCACACGCCAGGCTTACAAAATATAGTCACAATAAAATTCATTTCCCATTTAACTGGAATGGTAAAATAATACTTATGAAGAGATATCGAGCAAAATTACCCCCTCCCCTCCCCATGGTAAAAAAAGGCAAGTGACATGCTCAAGGCATACTTTGTTACACCGTCTCTATGACTCAGCAGAGTGTTTAATGATGAGAAGGCTCTAACCTTGATTGATCAAATAAGCTGTTGCCGGAATGTCTCATTTCAAACATATGCTGCTTTGCTTTGGACTGAGAATATGTTTTCGAGATCTTCATAGTGTTAAATAGTCTAGTAATGCTGTAATTTGATGAAAAACAACACGAGCACAAGACTGCGTTGAGGTCACGCGACCGTCCATGGCCCAGATATATTTTTAACAAGGAATCTAATTTTATTAACCTAAACTCTCTAGGCTGAAAGTTTGATATGATGATAGTCCTTCGATGCAGGATAGCTTTCCACATGCAAAGCCATGTCATTTTCTGTCAAATTTGGCAATGCTAGCGTGTTGTTTCTAGTGATGTGATAGTGGATGAAACTAGTTGCTGTCTTCTGGCAGGAAAACAAAAACAAAAACAAAAAAACCCACAAAAAACAAACAAACAAACAAACAAACAAACAAAAAACAATCATACAAACAAAAAGCAAACAAAACAAACATACCCCCCCCCCCGAAAAAGATAAAGAAAAAACAGACTATGGAAGTGATGCCTGAAGCATTCAGTGTTAAATTTAGTGCATTTCCATATCATTTTCAGTATTGAGGTATTTTTAGGCCACTACCATTAATAGCAACACATGTATATATATATATATGTATGTATGTATGTATGTATGTATGTATGTATGTATGTATGTGTGTATGTATGTTTATATGTATGTATGTATGTATGTATGTATGTATGTATGTATGTATGTATGTATGTATTTCTCTGTTTATATAATGCAGTGTTAATACTCAGCATACTGATCGGGAACAGTATTTTATTCATTTTATCCATGATGTAAAGGTCTACACATTATAAATGATTTTTTACAACTTTCTCTTGCTCGTCTCATCATCTGGGATAATCAGTTTATACCAGGTGCTCATGAAATGACATTTTTTAAAAAAATTAATCTTATTTAAGAGACATAGTACCTTAAGTCTGACCACCTTATTCATTTAAATAACCTGGGTAGAACTGACAAGTTTGAAAATTCTGCCTAGTGCATAATAATAGTTTTTAATATACTACATGTTACTTTTAGATTATGAAGATGTGATTTGGTGTCACAGTCTTTGCAAATCATACATATTAATAAACATATTGTACTTTACTTACAAGGTATTTTTATAGCTATTCTTGGGTATCATATTTCATACATATGTCACTCACGCACGGCACATATTGTATGTAACGTATAACAGTCTCCATTTAGACTCCTCTGTAAGATGCAGACACGTTATATACTTTAAATTTTATACTGTATTGCGCAAGAAGACGGCCTTCTATATGTTGCCACATACATCTTTTTGTATATACTAAACGCACATACATATGTTGTGTTTCTTTAATACCGGTACCGTGTATTTTTTCGCAGCTAATCTTATGTGTCCAAAATTGTACATCAAGTGCCCAAATAGCTACTGTATTCCCGTCGTTAAGGTGTGTGATGGAGCGTGGGACTGCCCAATTGCCCAAGATGAATTTGGATGTCGTGAGTCAAAACCGGGCATATTACACCAACATGAAATATTAAGTTCCACACAACTTGATTAACATGTATTAAATGTGCAACAGATGTATCTAACTGCACCTTAACTTGATGTTTTGAAACATACCGCTTTTGTTTAGTTAAAAAAAAACTGTTAATTGTGTTTTTATAGAGACCAATTCTGTTTTGGTTCATGCCAGAGACCATGTAAGGACTGTAATGTGTCAACTATATCCATATGACAGACAAAAAAGAATAACTGACAGCTACTTTTATCTGGTACTCTGATCACTAGCTAAATGATTACCAGCTTACATATTTATTAGTTATTTCGAAAACTGCACGCTGTGCGTAAATATGCACATCGTTCTTCCCAGTTTTAAAGGGTGCTTCCAGAATGTTTGGTTGGTCCCTATTGAAAACAATTTGATCAGTCAGTATTTTAATTATGGTATTGTATGTTTGACACCTTAGGCTTTGTGACCAAAGCGTAAGGTCTTATTCGTTTTAATAGATGGTATCTTACAGATAAATACAAATGTGTGGGCCTGTACAGATGTAAAAGACAGATGTACTGCGTAACCTTGGAGCAGGTGTGTGATGGTACTATACACTGTAGATTTTGAGACGACGAAGAGCTTTGTAGTATCAGATGTCCCAAACAGTGTTCGTGCAGAAGAGCTGACTTAAACTACAGTCATATCGCTTCACGCAATGTAGCCTTAATTCTGGTAAACTTGGGTGCTGATGTCAGGAGAGTAGTATCTACATACAGCAATATAGTGCAGCTGGTCCACACCTGGAAATATTCTTACTTGTATGACTTGAACTTGTCACATAATAATATAACAAACGTACTGCCTGGAATATTCTCCTATGCGGTGAATCTCTGTAAACTTGACTTAAGTTATAATCAGCTTTTAAAAAAATTAAAGAGGGGAACATTTTTCGGTGTAGGTCGACTTGATTCCCTAAAGATTAAGGGTAACCTATTCTTAACGGTTATCGAAGAAGGTGCTTTGTACGGACTTGCATCATTGCACAATTTACAGCTTCTTCACCACACCCTAGGGATATTAATAAACAAGCAGTTTCTGGGATTATCATCATTAAATAAACTGTACTTAAAAAGAAACAAAATACATACTATAGAGGATATGGCTTTCTATGATTTACCACTGTTAGAGGAATTGGATTTATCTGGCAATGATATTATTCATTTTGACAAAAATATGTTCTCTCAGCTCACAAACATGAAAACTTTGATCAGTGATGATTACAAGTTTTGCTGTGTAGCACCACCTTCACTGACGAAATGCTCGCCAAAGGCTGATGTGTTTTCAAATTGTTCTGATCTGATGGCCAATGAGACCCTGCGTATTTTAATCTGGATTACGGGAATTTTGTCTCTTGTCGGAAATTGTCTCGTTATTTTTTTCCGAGCAAGGTCCAAAGTACAGAATGAAGTTCATTCGTTCTTGATATCCAACTTAGGGTCAGCAGATACGTAATGAGCGTTTATCTTTTGACTGTTGCCAGCGCTGATCTTGCATACAGTGGACGATATATTGAAGAAGACAACAAATGGCGCTCATCTTCAATATGCAATATAGCTGGAGTAGCAGCGTCAACATCATCTCTTGGATCATTGTTTATGCTTCTGGTCATTACGTTGAATATATTTCAGGCTGTAGTATTTCCTTTTAGTAATTTCAGATTACAAAAGAAGGGATCCCTGATCACAGCAGTTGTGGTATGGTTTGCTGCTCTTCTAATACCTATGGTCCCTGTTATGTATTATCCTCACTTTATGGGGAAATTCTATGGACGTTCAACAGTTTGCCTCCCTCTCCATATTACTTCAGAGAAATACACAGGCTGGATATACTCTGCGTTTTCGTTATCCATATTTCCAACAGCAGTCACTCTGACACTCCTGATAACTTACATATGGATGTATTTATCAATAAAGAAAAGCAGTGCTTTTGTAGGCAAGAAGACGTCGCACAATGTCCGCGTATTTCGCCAAATGGCTTTAATTATTGTGACAGATCTTTGTTGCTGGATGCCAATTAGTATTCTTGGTAAGTTTCAATTAAAGCAAAGATCCTGAAAACTGCGGACATTTTAGATCAATTATATTAAGGGAAAATAACATCTTGTAAAAGAAGCTTTGACCGTTAAAAATAGAGTTTTTTATTGATAGCAAGAAAATTAAATTAAATTATACTCTTCCATACCTACAATAATATATAGCCGGTCTAGTGTCACATGTAGCTGAAAACCTGGGCTCAACTCCAATTATGAACTGGTCTGCCCACGTTAGCAGTGATGGTATCTCGGATACAGGTCACAGGCGCAGTAGGCCTGCAGATAGTTATATAGATGAAAAGGCTGTATTTTCGTCAGCTTGGCCTGTGCGGTGCGATACATATTCCTTGTAAGTCTGGCCCACATTGCTTTCATGATCCCAGTTTTCCAAATACAAGCCAACATGCCACAAACACACTTATATACATATATATGTGTGTGTGTGTGTGTGTGTGTGTGTGTGTGTGTGTGTGTGTGTGTGTGTGCGTGTGTGTGTGTGTTTGGGCGTGTATGTAAATTCATATATGAGCCGGGACCGAACCCGAAGAACCGGACCCGTACCTACCGGGTTTCAGGATTGAAGCCCGGCTCGAGTTTGGCGTTTAGAGTCGTTACACGTTCGGGTTCGGTTATCACTGTCAATGTTGGCAAATTAGTTAAATAAAAAGGTCATTGAGGTCACTTTTCGTACTTGTATACACCTTAAACAATGCATCAAACGGTACTTTGCAATTAAATATGTCGCATGTGTTGCATTCATCGTCTTAATTACATTAACAATATTAATTTCTTGAGAGACTTTCATCACAGGACTGATCACCGGCTGCAATCTTGGCTTGACCACCCTGAATTAAAATTTGTAAGCCCCGCGTGTTGCTCATTTGATATCAATGAGCAATGTGGATTCATGACTTCAGCCGACGTTTCAAATGAGCCCTACGCAATTTCCCCCATTTTGGAGATTGATGTTGAACAGTTTGCAAGTCATTGTAATTTATATAAATATTAATTTGATAATTTACGACAAAATAAGCAGAGCTATTCCACGTCAGCAAATTGCATGTCCAGAAAATTGGTCATACTGCAGGGGTATGTTGACCCGGAACGAGGACACAACATCCACAGACAATATCCACGTTTGCCATTGGATGGCCTCTGGAAGGATTACGTTATGCTTGTTCTAGGGTCAAAACAAACTCGTCTTCATACATTTGGGTCAATTATAATTTTACCGAACGAGATATTTAAAACCACATAACTATGAATGAAATGCTAACAGCCTTTGTATGCTCTCCAGTTGAACTTCATAAATGTACATTAAAAAAAATAAAAAAAAAACAGACCTATATATATCTTTTCGTATTTTGGCAAATTGGCTTCGATTTTTTTCTGTATTTACCGGAAAAATGGCGGCAAAAATATTAACATGGACTACGCAGTTTGCAGGTGATATGTTAGTCATTTCACCCAGCACAAGGAAGGGATAAGACAAAAAATAAAGGCCTACACCACGACACCTCCTTGAGGGTTTGAAGGCCTACTTTTTGCTGATGAAGGCTGATTATAATGAAGATCGATGTGGCAAATGCATGGCTTTGCTTGCCATATCAGATACGGAATATAGGCCTCCTTATTTTTTTTTGCGCGGGTAGTTCTCACGTCTGCTTCACATAGGCCTTTAAAATGGATACTTCTGATTAATAAAACATCACATATTTCATGGAAATCCGTGAGGATTTGACTAAATTTTCTCTGGAACCGCCAATTTCGTTTAGTTCATGCACGTGTGTAGTGACCTGCAAAAACGTCTTGGATGCTTTCTTCTCTCTGTTTCTGTTAAAAAAATTAAAAATGAAGACAACGAATACATGGCACCAAGATCACAAACTTATTACCTATTATGTGCTCACCATATTTGTTTTTCAAAAATCAACACTCGATGTATACGGGGTGAACGCATATTATTTGCTATATGGCAATGTCCCTTTTCTGTCCAAAAATAATTTATTTGCAGTGTTTCGACTACTCAGTGTCGGAGCATATCAATTCAGGAATGTGTATAATATGTATGAATATCTCTGGCTTAAAGATAATTTATTACTGAGTGGTAAATGATAAAACCCAATGTATTGACCTTTTTAAAGAGTAGACTAATTGTTGAATTTGGAAATATCGTAATGTTTAATCTTGGTCCATATTTACAAACTCAATCTTAGGCTTTGAAGTTTATCTCGTTCATTCGCACATTTGTTGCATCGAGATACAGCATGAAAACTGTGGAGTCCTGGCTCAGCTGTGGAATACAGGTATCGTTTCGAAACTGTGGTAGTCTGAAAATAACCACCTACAATTTTTTTCTCAAAACGGAATATGAAACTAGTTTCCTATGCCACGCCTGGTAAATAAGGAGATCAAACATGCGCATTTATGAATTTTGGATTGGAAGGCTACCTTACGCTAATGGTGCCCTTTCTCCCAATTTCTTTTAAAAACATGCAGTTCAATTCTAGGTCTACATTAAATGACTGATGCTATACTTAATGTTGGATGCTAGACGTTTTAATAGGCTATGCAGCTGGCATAATTTCTGATATAACTTAGCGAGGACTTGACATACATGTATATCGCTTTTTCCGTCTTGCAAACAGAATTGTGTTGCGAACTGAAGGACTGTGTGTCGTATAGACCGACATAGCATGGTTACATTATATCTTTCAATTGGATGTTAGTAGTAGTGAATTTTCATAAAATGTGACGAGGATTGGACAAATGGTCGCCAACATGAATTATTAGTTCCTCTTCTCTCTTTCAAGCTGTTTTGATAAATATGAACAGGTAATGTTTTTATAGCCAAATAAAAAGATGAATTACAGAGTCGACTTCGATTTTCCCAATACAGTTCATAGATTTTTCTCTGCGAAGGATCTGTGAATCAAAACAAGCTAATTGGGATCAGTGTAAGGTATTGTAACTAATGGGCTGTTCATACCTGAGTGCTCGTTACGAATTGAATCAATACAATTCGAATTGGAAGAACAAAATATGTCCTGTAGGCCACTGGAAAGTGGCAAATGGGTCACCAAGTGATATTTTGGAACATACGACATAGTATCACCTAAGAAATGTTGCTCGATAACCAGTTCCTGTTGTATTTAAAATGTCACTATTTCAGCCACTTCGATTTGAATTTAGGTATGAGCAGCCCATAAGTTATTTGATTGTTTGGTGGGGGGCATAAAATTAACACTTTGCAGTCTGAGTCCACGTATATGCGGACTCGCACAGATGATACACTATCAATAGATTTTATATTTGAATTCCTCATCAAAAGACATTTCCAACGAATACCAACATGTCATATCCGCCATTAGCGACTAGTCAACAGCTTTATTGGCGCGCTCTGGGCGCCGACTCAGACTAGAAAGAGTTAAAACCTCAGATATAATGGCTTCAAGGGCGGATCCAGAATTTTCGGGAGCGGGGTGGTGGTGGTGTCAGCGACTTGTGGGCGAAGCCCGAATGTGAGTGCCAACGGCACAAAGCTGTGGGCGGGGGTGGGGTGGGGTCTGGGGGGCCTCCCCCAGAATATTATCAAAAATAAATGCTGTCATATATGCGTTTTCCTGGAATTTGCCACTGCATTTTCATACAGACTATTTGGATTTTCAGGGATGCAAACTTCACTAATCTGGGCTCCACAAATCAAATTCCGCTTTAAATCTGATTTAAATTAACATGAAATGTAGAAAAGAAAAAATAAGTCAATGACAAATAATTCCTGGAAATATGTATTTGTCAACTTTACCTGCTAATATTTATATTGTTACTGGTAATCAACAATATTATGACATGGTCATTCCAAGTTGAGGAAGAAAATAAGTATAGGAAGAAGAAAACAAATAAATTGCCTACATTAAAAAGTTTAACACTTCATCTCTTATAAAGTTACAGATCTTTCAGAAGCAAGTATACCCAGTCGCTATCATACATTTCCTGAAAGTGAAGTTCTTGAAAAAAGGCTAACTTTGAAAATTTCGAATGGAAATACAGAAGCAGCTCAATTTAAGTATTGTTTGGCTTACTAAGCCAAGCAATAGAATTATCTCCAGTGGGATAAGCCAGACGATGCTCCATTGATCCTTGGAGTAATTTTATATATTTTAATTGAAAATTAGGAATTCTTTCGGAGTAAATTTATAGGCAATATCATGATCAGATCGCGAATCATGATCTGATCATGATATTGCCTATGGATTTACTCCGAAGCAGTTTTTGAAAGATGAAGTATTCATTACAGCTTAAATGAAGAATTAAGTCTTTAATTTATTTTAGTTGAATTAGACACTTGGGTAAACGTATTTGGAGCG
>OZ026618.1:40959945-41032445 GCA_964020975.1 Hermodice carunculata | reverse complement strand
AAGGGAGAAAACGTTGTAAGAGTGTATATTGCCCTAAAAGGGCTCCGACAACAGATATTGTTTATCTCTTTACATGTAAACCTCGGTTTACATTGATTTTGTGTGTTCCAATCCATTTTGTTACACTTATAGCATGCATTGATTTAAACCACTACATTTCACAAAATGTTGTCACACTTAAAGTACCAATATTGTTGACTGCATTCGTGTAAAAAGAATGACATATCAATGACAATTTGTGAAATGTTGAATTCTGTATCACCAATCTTGTTCTTAATAAATTTTTACTCCTTATTATAATAGGCCTAGCTTACTATTCCACTGCTAAAATGAAGACAAAGGGAGACAAGGAACAGCCTTGTCTTGCATAGTTATATATGGAACATCACGTATGGATACCCAATTGAGGATAACTCTAGGATCACTCTTTGTTGGATTTTTATGGTTTATGAAAATAAAAAAAAAGTGATTGCAACGATATTCCCGATGGACCATCTACATTGATTTTTTTTCCTATGCTAAAAAGAGCAAAGGCACACCAGATCAAAGTTCAATCAGAGATATGAAATTGAAAATGACGCCATTTTTGAAAGTGGGAGGAGTCGGCATTTTTGTGAATACACCATGGTTTCTCATTGATTTGTCTACCACTTGAAACCAATGAGCGATAGATTTCATAAAAGATACAATTCAAACTTTATTCTTTATATCCATGTAGGCTGAACCATTCAGGATAAGCTTCAAGAGTAATGGAAAATTAAAAGAACTCGCACGTTTGTTGATAACACAGCTAGGAGTGCCCCGATACAAAGTTTTCACCAACCTTACATTTTTTCCTAGATTTAACAATGTCCAGAACATTGTTTAGGTATTCCCAATGGATGGGATCAAGTGTTTCCGAAAGTCAACAGAGAAAATCAAATTTGGTATCATGTAGTTGGGCACATTTTGACTCCAAAATCAATTATCTGAGAGTGATACATCTGTACGTGGCGCATGTCTCGTAGTCACCTTTAACTTTGTCTAAAACAAACGAATTGGGAAGAATGATCATTTGCGTCCCCATGTGAGATGATTTACAAAACAACGTTTATATATATATAATTATAGCGCCAATTAATATTTTATTGGTGTTTAAAAAAAACACATCTCCCTGCTCAGGAACAGACACCACCAACTACAACATTCGCTCAATTACCTTTATTTGGCTACTTGGAAGTTTTGACAGTTTAAGATAATATAAAATTAACAAATAAAGAAAAGAAACAAGTTTTAAGAAAATGATACGGCCGATCCAGAGGGATTCATTCCCATCTCGTCACATGCAGTGACCCTTTGACTTCAAAAGCTGAGTAGGACATGTTTTTTTTACCTGTACTTGATTATGTCCGCGAGAATGACAGAGGCTGCTTGTAACCTGACTCACTTGTGGTCACTATTTTGAATGCACTCATGAGAGATCACCTCACACACGTGTGTGAATGGTTCATCGAGTTGCGCTTGTTTTTACAACCTTTCATGTAATCAGCGTTAGTTTTACGGATTAATGCAGACAGGAGTTTCTTAATTTGTTTTGCGAGAAATTTTGCAATTATTTTTTATAACCAGTCTTTAGTCGGGAATTGAGTCCCGATTTTAAACAAATTTGTACGGTCCTGATCTTTGTTTAGTATTAATCTTATAATATGATACCTTGTCTTTGTTGCATTGATGAAGGAATGAATATAAATTAAATATGAATCTCTTAAATAATGTATCGGCCCTCATTATCTGTGATTATGTAATGGATATTGTATTCAATATTACCAGGAAGTAGAATAGCAGCACGACAATCATGACTGGTCCCATGGAGAATTTTTTATTTGTTTCACATTTCTTCATTCACTGTCTGATTTCTTTGTGCTATGTGGCCCTTGCACATAAAAACGTTTTTGAAATACAAAGCAAATATGCTCGTTCATTTGTTAAGTTTCAAGAAAAAAATTATGACGACTAAGAGAATAGCAGTCTCCTATATATAATTACTATCATGATGCATACCAGAAACTACAAATAATAGCCTAGTATGGATTATGTTGAGACCTTCTATGGAGCTAAAAAAAACCTACTGTTGAGATGTCTTCGGTTTGCCTCGAGTCCTATTTTCACATTTCCGTTTTATATCTTGGACGTCATAAATAGAGAGAGTGCCCATTATCATAGACTCATTTTCCAATTTCTATAAAGAACATGGAATTCTACCTTGAAATATGACATGAAAGAATATTGTACAAATTAGGATAAAATGGTTCCCTATGTAAAAACAACTGTTTGACGCTTCATATTATAGCTGGCTTTTTATAGTCTGGCATCAAGATAATGTGACTCTTAAAAATAATTGTAAAGCAATACAAGACACTGTTGTTTATTTCAAAAATGCGACTTTGGTATATAAAGGCCGTGTGTATTTACACCTTAATTAGGATCTTTTGCATAATGCGTTTTGTGCATTTTGTTCGATTGAAGGTCATGTTGGAGCGTTTGCCCATCCAAAAGAAGGGATAATTCCAGTAAATAACTTTCGAATACTTCCATGACAAGACTTTTCAAAACCCAAGAAGGTATGAAATGTGACCTTATTGGATGCAGTTTGGCTGGTGTAGGTATAATTTAATGTTAACTTTGTACATATGAAGACAATCAACGTGTTACGGCTGACTGGTACAAGTGGGCAAGAGCTGTTGCTGATTCACTTGCATTGTTAAAAGAGCAGTACCTACATTTTTCATTACTTTTCACTAGCTTTCCTATAATTAACTCTGATACCCTGATATTAAAACGCCCTTGTAACGTACACATACAGACACACACTCACACACACACTTACCTCACGTAATATTTATTGATTTTAATGTTGCAATCGAAAATAATGAAGTACCTAAAAACCAGAAAATGATATTGTAGGAAGTGTGTTCCTTGCATTCTACAATGCCGCGGTAGTAGTATATTTGTGAAGATACATGTTACATTTTTCCATAATACAGTATATCATACGTAGAATTTTTTTCTTCCTTTAGATTGAAAGTTAATGACGATATTTTTTAAGCTTGGTATCCAGATCAAAGGCTTCCGATCGATTCTTTACATGGAACATGTTTTTATTGTCATTTTTTTCTCCAAATACTTCTATGTACGATCATTATTTCCTGCCATTATTTAAGTTAATGTTACCATTCTTCCCATGCACCACTTAGCCATAAAATCATCCTGATGATGGTTTATATAGAGTGTGAAAGTATAGTAGCTGGTGGACGTATTCAAGAGACATAAATGAATAGGGCAGACTCATGAATTTCAATTGAAGCGAAAGTCAACATTGTCGGTAGACTGTATGAGCTACTTTCCAGAAACATTAGTCCGTTCACTTTGAAATTAAGGTAAAGGTCATCAAGCGCAATCAGTTGATGCACAGGTCTCAATGATTGTATTATGGACGGACGTCGATCAGAGAGGCAGCCGCCCTTTCCCAGAAGACTTTGTTCGCAGGGTCCCAAAGATCACACCTTATAAGGCATCCAGATGAGGAGAAACGACGTATCTTATATTCCTTCACAATTCTTCAATCACTTTAACATTACTGAACAAGAAGGGGACGTTTGAAAAGTTTCAGGCTATTTTTCGTGTGAACGATACAAAGATGTTTGACTTAAAACTTTCTTAGACTGTCCACTTCAGACGCAAGTTAGGGAACACACTTCTTAATCTTGACGTTCATTAAAAGTCCAAATCGGATTTCTTCTCGTGGATTTCATTGGCCATTCCATTTTGAATATAAATGGTTGCAAATAAGTCTGCATCCAATAAATCATCAGTCTACGTAGCAAAGGTATTGGATTAATTCATATATATATATATATATATATAGAGAGAGAGAGAGAGAGAGAGAGAGAGAGAGAGAGAGAGAGAGAGAGAGAGAGAGAGAGAGAGAGAGAGAGAGAGAGAGAGAGAGAGAGAGATATTTGACAAATATGCCCTTCTGCTGAAGGTTAAAGCACACACATATGATCAAAGGTTCGGGTAGCCGACACGTTTCCCGAATGTTCAGGCATACCTATGAGTATTTTGCAAAATATTGGACCGGTGTACAGGAAAATAGGTACTTTACATTCGGCCATTACTTCTTGACACCAACGACATGTTAAGGGAGAAATGACTGAAACTGAAATATGATTACTGCAAATGTTAGTCATTTTTGTATGCAGTATCACGTAAAGTGCGGCAATTATGGAACTAAATAGTACCCGATATGTGCCAATTTTATTGCCCCTTCTTTATCTCTCTCCTCTTATTTTCCAGATACAAATTCATATGGACATTTGTTCCTTTTGAATTATACACATAGCACACTGACGCTTCGTGAATACATACGGCTGAAACATTTATCAACTACGGATATTGCCTTCATTATAAGAAATATATGTCTATTCTTAATGACATTTGAACAACTGGAATTCTACCCACTGATTTGTGAAAACAGTATTTTGCTGCTGCATGACACAAAAGTAAGTAGTGTTTATAAAAAGGTAACAATTGTTCACCAAATTACAGCTGTGAGTATGCGGCTAATCTGCAATGCCATACTAAAATCCTGAATATGGTTCGTAGGTACATAATTTTCTCTCCACTGCCCTTAGGACAAGCTAAACTCTTAGCTATAGTGTCTCACAGTCCAAACACCTGCAAGCACATTTGCTCATAATCTTTACCGTTCATGAAAAGACTTTAAATCAAACTGCATTTCTTGTTACCATAGAACAGAGATGACTTATAATTTCCTCGCAAACACGCTTTTTTATTCACACATTTAGCATTTCTGACATCACCTACCCAGGGTACATACCTTGCGCTTGTTAAAACTGGTATTTTGACGCGTTCATTCTTATGACATTTAACATTTAAAACATTGAAAGTTAACATAGTGTTATAGATAGGACTAATTAGGATAACATGCTCCATGTCAACAGGTTTTCTAGACATTAGCTGGATGCCTAATGTCTAATCAAAAGAAATGTGCTTTACTTATTATGAAACAAAAGTCCAATTCAATGGCAATATTATGGGTTGATTCTATTGATCCATTAACAATTTTATTTTGGATAACACGGGAACTGCAGGACAAGGTTAAGTGAAACCAACCACACGCGCTCAGAAGGGAGACAAAAATCTGCTACACAATTGTTATTATCTGAGCCATCGAGTAGGTATAGTATGCCTTAAACAC
Source organism: Hermodice carunculata (assembly GCA_964020975.1). Taxonomy (NCBI): domain Eukaryota; kingdom Metazoa; phylum Annelida; class Polychaeta; order Eunicida; family Amphinomidae; genus Hermodice; species Hermodice carunculata. The sequence continues at coordinate 41,027,185 of OZ026618.1, read as the reverse complement.
TCCACACAAATTTGTACCGATTTCAAACCAGTAATGTGCAGTCCTAAATATCACACTCTTAGTTGATCTTTTTTAAAGCCACTAAGGCGACTGACGAAAACAGGTAATGCTGGCGTGAGTTTAATATAAAGTCGATGTATCTGTGCCATATTAAAACAAACAAACGAACAAAAAGAAGAAAAAAAACTTTATTTCACAGGGGCCCGTTCCTGCACTTCAGCATGCTTCAGCGACTGCGTCAACCAGTAACTCCGGTGAAAGCATTGCTTCCTTCGGCAGACTGTTGACAAAAATGCTTCGTGCTGTGCAGCGCCAAGAACATACGCAGCCTTCACAAATACCACGGCAACAGATTCTGGAATCAGTTTGAACTGGTTTATCATGACATATTTATTACCATATTGCATGTATCTTATAAATGATATATAGTGTGCTTTGGCATATGTCATGCTTGTTTATCTTATTTTCTATCGCAAGCAACTGATAAGGGCAATATAAGAAACTGTTATCTGTTTATTTCAAATTCAGCACTTGATCTTTTTTTATCTTGATTCACTTTTATCAGAGTTTGCAAGACTTTCTATTGTTCTACGTATTCACTCATGCATTTCAAGCATATCCGCTATTAACTCGTGGCATCATTCGGATATTTATTGGATAATTTAAAAATAACTAATGAGCACCATAATTATTAATAAGTGATTGGAAATTGCATTGATAATTCACCTTTCAAACCTTTAAAGACTCTTAGTCTGATAGTATATAGTTAAAGAGGATTGCTTCTAGGGTTGTGAGGACCGGCTTAAAACCACCAGTTGTTTTATTGGGCGACGGCGTGTCTTAAGTCAGGAGTGAAATGTGTGTTGCTATTTTTTACAATAGTATTGCAAGATGAATATGGATGTTTTGGTGACGATTGAATCTTTTTGCTGTCATTGTTAGGTTGAAATGTATGCATGTGGGTAATGTTTGCTTTCCTTTCGAAAGACTAGATTGTTCTCTACGAACTTTGATCATTGTCCATCTGACCGTCATTTGAAACTGACGCTTCATCTAGAAAAATGTCGGTTAGATCTTGATTAAGATTTGAATGCGAATTGAATTGGTTTTTGGAAGTGGTAACGGACACGTGTGATATTTGGATTTTTTATGAATTCTTTTTAATCATTTTTGGACAAAATCTTCAAAAAATCTTCGTCTCCAATACTGCATTGCCAGTTGTTCCGAAAGCACAAGGGGACCCCTAAAACTTGATTCATTCAGCAGGTGGTGCTACAAGTTTTCTTCACTTATAACATTTTTTTCAGTTTTCACATTTTTTATTGTTTCTGTTCTAAACCGGCCTGTTAGATTCTCCTGAAATTTGTTATAATTTAAAATTTTAATCAAACTCAGTTTCCTATCAGTTGACAGATTAATTCTTGTTAATTAAGTTGATTAAATAAGTCCATCGGGATTGGAATAGTACATGTACAATGAAGAATGATCCGGCATTACTTTTAGTGTGGCTTCTGTGTATACCTTACTTTCACAGCACTGTTTATTTCAGGTACTTGTCAGTTATTCTATGTATAACGATGAATTACAGTGTAAGTATGCAAGTGGAGTTTGCAATGGTGAATAACATTTTTGACGACTTCCAAGGCTGGCCCATTTTTAACTCGTGATACGTTTACATTGTTTCTTTTCTGTAAAAATAATCATGATTCTTTTATTTATTTATTTATTCTTGTTTTATTTATTTTTTTGGGGGGTGGGGGTGGGTGGGTACGTATCTGTTTTGAGAAAAAGCATTCGAAAGAGATCTCTTGAATATCTTTAGTTATGCAGATGTTTTCGGTAGCTTTTGACTATCAGTTTCTTGAATAGGTAACGCATAATTCACGTCCCTAGTTTACGCAAGTTTGCTACGTTTTAGCTATATCCTACTTACCCATGACTGTCACTCAGTCTATGCTGTACTTCGGTGGATATGAGCCACGTGAAAGGGTGAAGCTGTGAAAGGGTCAAACTAAGCAGTTCGCTAGTTGGTGAGGATGGATCCCTCATTTATGCTGATTTTTATTTTCCAATTTGGATAATTATTGTTGTGCGCAAACATTTCAATAACGAGCAAGTCAGTGGGGATTCGTACGGTACGTTCATATTTCTTCTTCCACTCCCAAGCTGTCAGCCAGATTCAAATAAAACTTGCTTGGGATGTAAGTCGGGGAGGTATCTTCCGAGTGAATCGAAACGTTGATGGTTCAGTAATTCTGCATTTGTTATTATTCTTTGTATTTGTAGGCAATGGGTGGCATAGAAAGGAACAAACATGTTCTTCTAAACCCTCTTGTCCATTTACTCTGAAATTGCACAGAAATACTTTTAGGTAGCCCTAGGTACGAATGGGACATATTATAAGTTGCATATGCATGTCAGCTGAGAATAAGCTTTTCACTTGTTTCCGATAATATGATGCACTTGTGCTGCTTTGAACAAACATTTAAATTCCATTAGATGGAAACAAGTTCAGCCCAGAATAATGTTAATATTGGCGGCCACACATTTCAAAACAATAAGTTTCATTGACATAACCTATTCTAAATGATGAAAGTTTAACAAAAAAAATATCTTCCCGCTACGGAGTATGATACTCTTAACATTATTGGGCGCAAAATTTCTAATGTAAAATGGAAAAAAAGATTACAGTCCTGTTATTGTACCTTGTTGGGGTCTTTCATATAATTGGCATGAACGCATAGTTAAGACTGAGGGTGTTCAAGCTGTATTCATGTAGCTGTTTTAAGCATTGTATTCATGGTGCCAAACTATGATCTTCTTGTCTCTTTTAAAACTGAATAGCAAAGCTTCTTCCCTCAACTTTTTCTCAGATGACATGTAGTTCGTGTTGTATGGCTTGTATATTGACATAGAATTTAAAGAATTCTTTTCATCTCATTTTTGGATTGTAAGAAAACACTTTTCAACCCATGGAAGGCTCATATAAATTCGCCAAAAACGAAAGGAAGTTATATCGGGGCTTCCGTTCATTTTTTTCCAGCTGTGATATGTTTTAGTGCGGGTTTTGTTTTGTTGTATTGTTTTTAATATGATTTAGTATGATTGAGTTCAAGGTGTTATGTATATGAAGAGTGGGACCGGGCTGGATGGCGCGGTCTGCTCGGCGGTTCATGGGCTGGCTTGGTGTCGGCGCGTGGCCCGTTGGGTAGCACTGCGTGGCCTGGCCCGGTCTACACGCTTTTACTTGATTTGGTGTCCATGTAATTTAATTTGGTGTCAGTATAAATTTGCTGGATTCAGAGTCCTATTATTCTTGATATCATGTACTTGCGTCGTCAGTGTTATATGTGTTTATCTTTTATCTCGATGTACTATTCATATGTATTCTATTTTCTCCGTCCTCGGAGGTTTAATAAACTATTATTATGTGTTTCCTGCAGTGTAAATCCAAACAATACATGTTGTTCTTAAAGCAAAAAAAGATGACGGCCAAAGGTACAAGTACAGACGCAGACGGAAGCGGACCCACGGAACCAGTGCTATATGTTCCTGCCTCATTTCTTCTGATATATTATATTAATATATATATATATATATATATATATATATATATATATATATATATATATATATATATATATATATTAATGCTGAATTACCACTGAAATACGAGGTGTAAGATATTATACATGAGCGTGGTAAAGGTGGAAAAAGGGCACAGAAAATGCAACACTCACCAACAAGACTGCAGGCAGAAATAAAGTGTTACCATTTTTGTTCTGCTCCTCGCCTTTTAATTATTTTTTTTTTTTGTTTATAGTCTGTATCTCCGTTATCAGAAGTGTGGAGGGTCCTGTTTCAATGATTTGAAGTTAACTTTATGCAATACACATATTTCAAGTGTACGAACTTAAGTTCCTTGTTTTCTACGTACAATCAACATATATTCTTTAAAGGCATCAATAAAATAAGCACTGACCAATGACATATTGCTATCAATTGGAGAGACCTGTTGTTAACCATCTCTCCAGCTGTCATGACAACTCGTCTGCCATTTTCGTCCAATTGGTGAGTCTCCATCGGCCTTAAGTTTTGTTTTGGCACATTGACTTAAAACGTTTCCTTGTAATTTCCGACAAAAATTCTGCCATTAATACCAACAATTGTTTCTTTTATTTGTACATTCAGCAGCTTAGATCTGACTTAAAAATAGATATATTGGACTTGCTGGTCCGTCATAACTTTTGTTTGTTTGTTTGGATTTTTTGTGCAGTTTTCTTTTGGGGGGGGTGGGTGGGTGGTTTTGTGTTTGTGTTTTGTTTTCTGTTTTTTTTTTTTTTTTTTTGTTTTTTTTTTTTGGCTTGTTTTTTTTTTTTTTTTTTTTTGTTTTTTTGTTTTTTTTTTGTTTTTGTTTTTGTTTTTTTTTGTTTTTTTGTTTTTGTTTTCGTTTTTGGTTTTTCCTGCGTATCACAGCTTACGCAGGTTGCCAATGTCTTCTAGTCTCTGTTCCAGACCTACTCAATTTTTGCAAGTAGCCTTGGGTTCCTTTCTGCTCCAATCGTTAGTCCAAGCTTCTTGCATGTCGTTGTTAGACTCATAATTCTGCTACCAAAACACAGGTCGTACAGGAAGCAGCCCTTTCTCTCTTGCATTGGGGTGTGGTATGGCAAATGTACCCACTCTCCCACATGATAGTTCCTCTAGGATGCAGAATCTGTTGTCTTTCCCCACGTGGGTTTTCACAACTGTGTTCTCTTTGAAAAATTGAAAACACAGCATCTGTCAAAGTGATAAAACAGAAATATATGGCTAAAATGTAAAATCATTGCCCAGTAGAAGGGTAGTCAGTGAAAATATTCATAGCTTTCATTATCACTCAATGGTGAAATTATAACATTAAATGTAAATGGTAATGACCAAACAGACGATAAAGTTAAGAAAGATGCACGCACGGAAACGTCTTGTACAATGTACTTTAAGGCTTTTATGTTTTTCAAACAATGAAATTTGACTAGTAGGTTAAATATCCTACATAAATCTTTTGCTTTTGACTTATTATTTAATATTGCAAATAAAGTCATTGTTCGTTTCTTCCTTCATTTCTTAGAAACAGTTACTCTACACTGCGAATGGTCAGTGGATGTGGATATTGGTAGTAGGGATATGTTAACGTAAAATTATGACGCCTTGGGTTATTGGTCATATTGAGTGCAGTATCCAGTAAGAAAGCAAACATTTTCACCACACCTTGTTGTTTCTAGCTTAATGCCATGGTGAACCACAACTGAAAGCCGATTTGACCTTAGAAAACTTTTTTTTCTAAGGTTTCAGCAGATGTTAGATCACCTGCGTACACAAGTCATCACATTGCCATGCAAGACATTGAAGGGCATGCACGTTTTGCACTTTTACATATTTTTTCTGTCCTTAATCTTCTCCTGTATTTGATTCCGTGCGTTTAACTCTCATACAGAACACTTGTTTGGATTAAGTCCCGAATGTGCGCTCTTTTTGTATGAAATTAGTTGTGTAAACAATACAATTATAACAATCTGCATTAATATAAGTGTATGATTATGATGAAATTATCCATGTCCGATCAGTCAGGTGCAATTAATCATTGAGTTCGACATCAATTTAAGTCTGTTTCGTGATTGCTATCACCTAATAATAATAATAAAACGGGGAATTTCTAGGTCACAGATCTAGCTAGTTGCAGCTTGCGCCTTAAGAAAATTTGTAAAACTCAATCATCCAGTAAACACTCGCTTGTTTAGAGATTGTATTGATGTGCATTATTGGTATCGTCTCAGACTCAGACCAACTATATTCAACTGAAGACTGTACTTACTAAGCAGCATTAGAAAGTGCAATTGGTGGCCTGATAGTTGACCCAAGGTTTTTGTTTTGAAGAAAATCTGAGCAAGGTGGATTCTGATAAAATTTCCCACTTTTCTTGGACGAACAATTTATACCCGAATACGTCCACATGGCTGATTCTGTATCTCGCGGTGCTCTTTATACAAGTAAACCCTTAAACCCTTGGCTATCCTGAATAAGTTTGTCCTGATATAACACATATATTTTTAGTTGATCAGCGAAATATAAAATGGTAAGAAAAAATCATCTCAGTGCGTTAAACTTACTGCTCAATGAAAGAGTAGGTATACCATTCCTAATTGGCTTATTAATAATGCTCCTTATTTCCAAAAATGAAAAGGATGGAACCATCGCAAATGAATACACTACAGTTTTACATTGTGTTGATATGCAACTTACTCCTCATTATTATATATGATATTAACCAACACGAGGGAGACAAGGTTCAGACGCGATGCATAATAATTAGCATATGTATGCTTACTAGTTGGTTAATTCATCGTGAATGCACTGCAAAATCACATATTTAGAAAAAAAACCTATTTAGGCCTACACATGTGTATACTACAAAATACTAAAGGCATTAAGGCTGTTTGCCTTGCATGTCTTAACAATTGCATGTGGCACCAACACAAGCAATGCTTATCCATATTGGTTCAACAAGTTAGCAGATAGTAACATCTAAACATCCTAACTTTTTTTGAAGACATGCTAATTTGCAATCAGATTCAAGTATACATATTGGGACATACACGTGCGAGATTGATCGTTTTACGTCTGGTTGCTTCGTGGTAAGGGAATGCTTTTTATTTTTATAAAAATCGTAATTTCATATTACCTTAACCCAAGTAGATAATTGGTTTAGCCAGCGTCATGAATTTGATAAGCTCAAACAGGTACGTAACATGCCTACTGGCAATCTACATTAAACCCTTATCGATTGGACAATTGGTTTAGCTGCTATAATGATTCTAAAAAGAAAGTAGAAACCTAATAGCTAGCCACATAAAACCCTGAACATGTGGACTATTGTTCTAACCACTATCCAGCTGTTGCGAGGCCACTGACATGCACAAGCCGATGGCTTGTGGCATATATCCCTATGCAAGTTGATTTGCTAAAACTCACTACCTATCCCTAATATCTTGAAAGTTTCAAGACTAATAATTACAGAAGATCAAATGTATGATGGACTATAGGACTGGCGGAGCACGCACTCATGTGGCCATAGAAGTTTGAACATAGAAACCTGTATGTACCTGGCCTTAGCAGCGGACACACACTCTCCCTCACACACACACAGAATTAGCAAGAAAAACGAAACAAAGACAAGAGAGAGAGAGAGAGAGAGAGAGAGAGAGAGAGAGAGAGAGAGAGAGAGAGAAAACCTGCAAATGATTCCATGTCAAATCCCATGTCCCTGATCTATATCTTTGTGATCAACCAAACCAAACTAGTTTCCTGCAGGGATGGACCCACAAAACCTAAGCAAGCGGAACGTGCACGCTCACAGCATATTATGAAACATAATTCTAGGGCAGTGGGGCATGACTGCAGTGTTATGCCTTTTCACTTTTAACATGCAGCACCATTCAGTCATTTTGTGTTTGGGTTAAACTCAGACCAATAGGGAGATTAACTTGGCAAAAATATATGTTTATGAACAAACATATTAAGACGATACATGGAATTCGAATGACGTCACTGTTCATTTTATCTATCTGGTGCAATTATCACATGCAAATTTTAACCATACTTTAAATGAATCTGGAATGACACAACAGCATCTTCAAATGAAAATGAGAAACAGCATTCACAGATATGCTAATCTTATCACTCCATAGGTTATTTTTTTCAAATATTTTAATATACACTATTTCTGTTGTTAGCATAGTTTAAACGGCAGTGCGTTTCATCAATATTCGCATGTGAAGGAATCGAATGTTCATGACAAGTGACAAGGTCTTCAGTGGTTTTTTTTTTTTTTTAATTTTTTTAAAATTTTTTATTTTTGTTTTTATTTTGTTTTTTGTTTTTGTTTTTTTTTTTACTTTTTTCTTTTGTTTGTTTTTTTTTTTTTTTGTTTTTTTTTTTGTTTTTGTTTTTGTTTTGTTATTTTATTTTATTTTTTTGTTTTTGTTTTGTTTTTTATTTGGCTTTTTTTGTTTTGTTTTTTATTTTCATTTTTTTGTTTTTGTTTTCTTTTTTATTTTGTTTTGTTTTTTATTGTTTATTTTATTTTTGTTTTATTTTTTGGTTTTGTTTTTTTATTTTTTTTTTATTTATTTATTTACTTTTTTTTTGATCTGTTTTCGGGTTTTTGTTTTTTTGTTTTTCATTTTTTTTTTTCCGTTTTTTTGATTTGTTTTTTTGAGGGTCTTCGGATAGGGCACGGGCGAGGGAAGGAACAAATCCAGAACTAAAGGCTTTATTCTCTTCTCTTTGTAAAAGTCACGGAATAAACTTATTTTATACAACTTACTAGTAACGGTGCCGACTGTTGGTGATCCCTGGGAACATGTTAACTTGCAATGCTTCCAGAAGCTATATTAAGATTATAATGGCCTCTTATTTTACATTCGTATTGACCAGTATCTGGTTGCAGGGAAATATCAAGGTAAAAAAAAAATTAAAAACACACAAAAACAAAAAACAACAAAAAAGAGACTAGTAAACAAAACAATATGAAAAAAAAAATAAACAAAAGACAACAACAACAAACGAATTATTTCCTGGCTTTTGACAGTTAATGTTTAGTAAATTTTTAGGTCATTATCTTGCTCATTAAAAGTAAAAATTATTCCATCTAAAAGTGGCAACATAAAGGCTGTTCCAAAAAATATGCGAAAGGGGTGGACAGCATTTTTTGGGTTTTGTTTTGTTTTGTTTTGTTTTGTTTTGTTTTGTTTTTTGTACGCCGCTTGGAAGTTTCTACTAAACATGCATTTGCGACGGGTGATGTGGAAAATCAAAATCACTATCCATCGGGGGGGGGGGGGGGTATTTAATTGTATGTCCTATGGGTGGATGTATCGTCATTCACCATTTTCGGCAGATCAATTACTGTATGTTATACTTATTAATAATGATGATAAATTCAGTGACTTTATTTTTACCCATCTGTTTGTTCGGAATTCTCCGTCAACTCTGATGTCTCATCTCGCCTATTGTAAAAGACTAAATTCTAGTTATCCAGTATTTTAAATTACAACATAAACCGTATACGGTAGCGCTTGGGTAGCCCAAACTAGTAGCGGCAAAGCGGCTCATATTCACTTATATGTGGACAGTGATAAAACGTGCATTCGACGGATGTGGATTTGAGCTGATTGTTTAATAAGATTCCCTTGTAACGATGTTTTGAACTGCTGTCATGATTAATGTACTTATTTGCCAGGAGATTGGAACATATGGTGGTGGGATTCCCTGGGAATTGGACGTTTTTGCCACAGAGAGACTGACAACACTCACAATGCTCCCGACACACTGACAATCTATAGGCTGCATGTATTTATTTAGCCATTAAGTATGCCATATACCAGTTGCTTTATGGCTCGTATGCCAAAGTTAACCCCAAACATCACAGATGCAGCATTATCCATGACTATGGCCCCAGTGACTGTTCTCGGGTGGTAGAATCAGATGAAATGGGAGCACACAACAAGAGAATTTGGATTGAAGCTACCTGTCAACCCTCCCGATTTCGGCGTGAAACACCCGATTTTTAACTTGTCTCCCTCCCCCTTGATCAATTTGGATGGCATCATTGTCACGGTGACTTGACAAAAGAAGGCTGATCTAAAATCGCGGTGAAGGTCTTACCAGCCCACCCCCCCCCCCACCCCACACACACACACTTTTCCCACATAAACATTCAATAAAAATCACAGCAAATTCATGACATCCATACCAAGAGATTATGCGCCTCAAACAGACTGATAAAATCATGGTGACACTAAAACCTAATCAAGTCATATTGACAGGTGAAAAAAAGCACATTGCCAAATTTGAGCATAATACATGGAGGCATTCTGTACAAATCACAGTAACGAGAATGTGCAGATCCGGATGGACGGACATCTGGACGGACAGACAAGAGAATTTGGATTGAAGCTACCTGTCAACCCTCCCGATTTCGGCGTGAAACACCCGATTTTTAACTTGTCTCCCGCCCTCTTCATCAATTTGGATGGCATCATTGTCACGGTGACTTGACAAAAGAAGGCTGTTCTAAAATCGCGGTGAAGGTCTTACCAGCCCCCCCCCCCCACACACACACACTTTTCCCACATAAACATTCAATAAAAATCACAGCAAATTCATGACATCCATACCAAGAGACTATGCGCCTCAAACAGACTGATAAAATCATGGTGACACTAAAACCTAATCAAGTCATATTGACAGGTGAAAAAAACCACATTGCCAAATTTGAGCATAATACATGGAGGCATTCTGTACAAATCGCAGTAACGAGAATGTGCAGATCCGGATGGACGGAAATCTGGACGGACAGACAAGAGAATTTGGATTGAAGCTACCTGTCAACCCTCCCGATTTCGGCGTGAAACACCCGATTTTTAACTTGTCTCCCGCCCTCTTGATCAATTTGGATGGCATCATTGTCACGGTGACTTGACAAAAGAAGGCTGTTCTAAAATCGCGGTGAAGGTCTTACCAGCCCCCCCCACACACACACACTTTTCCCACATAAACATTCAATAAAAATCACAGCAAATTCATGACATCCATACCAGGAGAATCTGTGCCTCAAACAGACTGATAAAATCATGGTGACACTAAAACCTAATCAAGTCATATTGACAGGTGAAAAAAAGCACATTGCCAAATTTGAGCATAATACATGGAGGCATTATGTACAAATCGCAGTAACGAGAATGTGCACATCCGGATGGACGGACATCTGGACGGACAGACAACCCCATATCATAAAGTTCTGCTTTAATACTTTCAGACATTTTAGGCTCACATGTCCCCCCCCCCCCCCCCCCGGGGCTATCGGCAGCAAGCAACGGTCTATGACAGTTACATGTTTGCTTAATTGCACTTAGAAAAGTGTGAAGAAAAATTGTTTTGGTAACATGTTTTCGGCATACAAGACTTTCATTCTTTTCTGACATGCCTTAATGCACATTTATTCAGTGTTAAAAATTTACTCAAAATTGACAGAATTTCCTCAAATGTCACAAACCAACCACATTACGTTGAGATATTGACTCAGGGTTGGCAGCGAAATAGAGCTTGATTGTTTGTATACTTCCAAAGTGAAGACTAGGTGTCATCATGGAGTTTATTTTTGATTTCTGGGGCAGGATGTCCATTCTTGCAGTCCTTGTTAGGATTTCCCTTGTTTTTTACAGGTGGTCTAGCTGCAACTGTTTATTTTTCAATCATTGGGACTGAATACAGTGCCCCAGCTTGTTTCCACTTCAGTTACACACTGGTGGGTGGTTTAATTAGGACATGTTACCCAGCTAACAAGGGTACATATTGGTTTAGGGGTCAGTCAAATTGTTCTTATCTGAACCTGCACTATACAAATTTAGTAATTTTGGTTTGCCTGACAGGTATTCTTCTTTCATAATGAAGCTCTGCATTCATAAGCAAAACTTCATGTATTTAGCTTATTTATCATTTGCCACCTTCATATTTTATTCATTATTATGTGGGTTGTCTTCGCTGAATATTTATCTTAGGCAAGGAGCCGCTACTCAGAGCGATATGTACCAGCCATAGGCTCCGAAGCATGTTCAGAGTAGTTACCCGCTGAAGACCCTTTAATTTATTTTGGCGTATCCAGCCTATGTAAACATTTTACAGAGGAACGTGTGCAATATGGACAATAGTACCTCCATATGTACATAGGATAGACAGGGGCAGGCTAGCTTATGGAGAGTAAAGAGTTTGGACTGCGGAATAGGGTAATGACTACTAGGAAGTGGTTCTGGCCAAAAAGACACAAATACAATAAAGTGCTCCCCATAGTGCGGACCCTTAGTAAAACACTGCAAAATGTAAACAAAATACATGGAAGCATTCTTGAGATACCGTTGTAGTGAGCCTAACCTACACTTTATTAAGCTGCCGTTTCCTCAAATCAAGTCATGTTGAGACCAACATTTGATCAGATCATCCTGTCATACAAGATCATCATACTGTGCAATTTGAGGAATATAGAGGGAACCACCCTGGAGAATTAGCTCCATTTGGGGGCCAACCCTGAGTCTTTGTTTCCACATAATGGGTCAGACTTGTGTCATTTGAGTAAATATTGTCAAATTTAGTGGTTTATGGACATTGAATAAAAGTCTATCTAGGCATGTCGGAAAAGACTGAAAGTCAAAAGCATTTAATTAAAAAAAAAACTATTATCCTATCATCTTCTTTTAAACAAGATTTAAGTACAATTAGGGGAGTCTTGTAACTGCTGTCGGTCACTGCTTGCTTCTGATAGCCCCTGGGGAGTTTAACCACAGAGATAACATGCAAACCTAAAATGTCACAAAGGTGACTATTAAAACAGAATGATGCCAAAAGATAATATTAATTAGCAAAAACGCCACGTCTTAAAGCTGTAAAATAATTGCAGCAAAACGTCTCAACAATCTTTGGGTATAACCAGCAAAATGTGTAGGGCATGTAGAAAAATAGTGACAGTCAATGAGTTTTTATGTCAAGAAAATGCAATCAAAATATAGTTTTTCTTAACCAGGTACTTAGTACAATCAGGCAAGCTTGTAGTTTTCGTAGGCCGCTGCTTGCTACCAGTAGCACGTGGGTGTTTGACCTAACAGGAAACAGGTAGCTACAAATGTCCGAAAGGTGAATGTTAAAACGGAAGATGCAAATATATATATATATATATATATATATATATATATGTATATATATATATATACATATTTATATATATATGTATGTGTGTGTGTGTGTGTGTGTGTGTGTGTGTGTGTGTGTGTAGCCAAACAGCGGTTGTAAAATCTCTAAAATTATTGAAGCCAAACTCTCTAACCATCTCTGGATTTTTACAGCACAATTTGTAGAAACATTTGATGGAAAGTACATCTTCGAATCCTCTTGACTCAAGTTGATTGTAAAAAAATGGTTCTATATGCAAAGTCCTAACATTTAGAACAAATACGACCAGACCTCAAAATGTGTGACAAAAATGTATGATATCCAATGGCTTGCGAAATGTTGCTGTGCGGGAAAGGATAGGTAACTACTCCAAAGATAAACTCATCTATATTTGTGACAGAGTTTAATGCTAAGCCTAACATTAGTGATATATCCAAGTACAGCAACACAAATCTTAAATTATTTGAATTGTTAACTTCCAAAGCGATATTTTTTGTGTAAATTTCCTTTTCAATTTCACTGAAATTTCGTACATTTACTCAAACAATGTCATCACTATATCTTAAATAATTTGATAACTGTGCAGCGACTTGTAAATCCTTTTTCATCAATTTATTTATATGCTAAATTCAAGTCAGGTTGAATGTAAATCTGCAGGGAGCGGGGAACAGGTGCTACCCATTGTGATGCATTATTTTGTTGGAAAACCAATTGTCCACATTGAACAAAAGTATTATCCGAAAGAAATTTTTTAGCGTCTTAGTTTCAACAGTGTGAGATTTAACTTTATTTTTTGAATATTTGTTGTGCGACTAATGTGCTTTGCTTGAAGATGAATTAAGTATTATGTATGGTTTACCGTTGTGTTTTAACATTTTGCTAATAAATTCGGAAAGAGAACTTTTTACTTCATTTATGGGTAAATAGCAACGTTATTGTTCTTGGTATTCTGCACCGTGCAGGGAAAATGAGAAACAAACTATGATTACGTGATGACCACACTACAAGTAACAAAGCATAGGCTAGCACATGTATTACCACAGACTAACATTACCATCAGCATCAAGACAGAAAAGCAGCACGCACCATCACAATCCCGAACAGAGCAACCAACACACCCGCATGAAGACAGAACATGGAAACTGGCTTGCGACTGTAACTGCCACACCTCTAGATCATATGCACGTTTCTTGTATGTGTGTGTGTGTTCTATGTTTATTTATTTGCTTTTTCTATCGGTCTTTTTTACCACAGAGTACACATTTTGGTGCAGTTCACATACAAATATTGCACTAAATATGTCTTCATTTGGGAATAGCCATGACACCAATGACACAGGAATATCTAAATGCTTACGTGGATCATTTTCAATTTTGGTAACCAGCTTACAGTATTATACGGAAATAAATCTTGTGGTCTGGTATAATGTTTTCATTGAGTTTCTTTCTGTGTTCTGCAACAATATTTTTGGTTTACCAGTATTATATGCCATTACATTATATTAATCATAATTTTTTAAGATTGCAGTCATTAAATTATGGATAATTTGTCTCATACTACTAAGATCTATATTGGTGTTTCGATCAGATTGACTTATGGAGAGTCCCAAATTTCTGTTTATCTATAATAGTAGGCAGATGGTCTGATATCATGCCAAGAAACAGATGGCCTAACAGTAAAAAGCGACCTCTTGTACAACAAAAGTGTGAATTATAATGAACGCAGATAAATTAACGTACTACTTTTAAACGCTTCTACATAGGCAATTACATTGATGAGAAGTGCTATAATGGATAAAACAATCAGGGTTTGTGGGTGACAATCAAACCTTAATTGGATAGAAAAAAGGAGAAGTCAGATTATGATATTATCATGCTTGACAATAATAGGATATGTGCAGATGAACAAGAGGCGTGTAACACGTTTAATGACTTATGCTGGCGGCACTGATGCAGGATTCAACAAAGTTGACTCTTCCATCACTGTTGCTAACCAGCCCAGTGTATTAGATATTCAGTCACAAATCAGAAGTACTTGCAAGGAAGAAATTGTACAATCCAGTTTCTCTTCAGTCACTGAAACTTACGAAACATAACAAGCTAAAAGACCCCCAAGGCAGAAAAGGACTGGATATGATAAAATTTTCCCTGCAGCTTGAAAAATCATCTGTTAAAGCATAAGCAAGGCCTCTGGCTAATGTTATAAAGAGAGGTATCCACTTGTCAATTTTTCCCACTCGGATGGAAATGTCCGCTATGATATCGAGTTAAAAAAAATGAAAATAAAAAAAAATCAGCTGATAAATGGAACTTATGGACCCTTTAGTATTTTGACAACCTTTTCCAAGATAAAACCGGCCTCTTAAAATATTAGCTTAAAACGTTTTGAATTCAATATAACATGATATGATGCAAGCTTCTAGAACAGCAAAAGACATCAACAAAGACTTGGACGAAAACTGCCATGTAGTTGCAGTACATATAAACTTATCGCGGGCTTTTTATGAATTACCGCACGGAGTTTTATTGGGCAATGTTGAGGCATATGGTTCACACAAACCGACCCTGGCCTTATTGGAAAGTTATTTATCTGGAAGAAAACAACGTGCCAAAAGTGTACTTGGGAAGACCCAAAAAGGGTGTTTTATTAAGGGGCCATTTTGGGATCAATTTGTTCAATTCATGTATAAATGATATTCATCTACTGGTATGTGTTGAAATCTGTGATATGTAACATTACGCAGACGACAACACCATTCTGGAAAAAAAACCCCAAAATAAACAGGAAATGCTACATGGTCTCCAGCTTATGAGTCTCAGTCAGTTCGAAGTTAACCATATGCAAGCATAGGTTAATAAATTGCAGACCACATATTTCGATCCCACCCAAAAGAGAGGTAGTCAGATGCAGGAAAATTGTCAATCCTTAAAATTTATCCCCAATGAGGTAGATTTTGAATTTGAGAGAGTGTCCTCATCTTTGATATAAACACTGAATAATTAAAGTTTTAATCTACATGTCACTGGTGAATGCCAGAAAGCTGCCAAACAGCTGAATGTGCTCTGCAGAATGAGTCCCTTGCTAAATAAATCTACAAAAAATGGCCATTTTTAAAGCATACCTTCTCTCAAATTTCGATTGTTGCTCTTTTGTATGATTTTTTTTTTGCAGTGCAACAATTGTGGCATAAATAGAAAGAATGCCAAAAAAGAGCTCTCATTTTTGTTCTCAGCTATAATAATTGACCAAAAGGCACACGCTGTAACAAAACTTATGAAGAATTACCATCTGAGACAAAGATGAACACTCTAAATCTGCCCGGGAGACGGATCATACCCACCCCCTCCCCATGCAGTGGTTTGCGTTGGAGGGGTGTCACTTCTGCAGTCTGTATCGTGTTTCATTAGTTTCATTACCCATTTTAATGTTGCATCTCTCCTTCCGACAGGTCTTATATAAAATCATATTAAATATATGTCACTCATAGCTTTGATAACATTACTTAGGGCCTGACATTGAGAGAAATGTAGATGTAAGTTGTCTAAGTGTATACCATCTGAGACAGGTCACTCACACGGTGATCTATCTATCTATCTATCTATCTATCTATCTATCTATCTATCTATCTATCTATCTATCTATCTATCTATCTATCTATCTATCTATCTATCTATCTATCTATCTGTCTATCTGTCTGTCTGTCTGTCTGTCTGTCTGTCTAAAGCAAGTCGTTGGCTACCTTTGTTAATAATGCAGGTAATATGGGAAGCCAAGTAACGTTTGCAGTCAAAGTCATTCCTGGATGAGCTTGTAAATGTGTTTCAGGTATAGCAGGTATAGTGTAGGGTGGTCTTAGTGGAAAAGAGGACTTCAAGTGATTGGATGGCATTAAATGTCAAACATCATAACGTACCCCCAAAACGTTAATTCTACCAAGGCCCGTAATTGACAGTTGGCAGTTGTTGACAGTTGAAAAGCTTTATTTGGTCTAAACTTCAGTACATCAGAAATATACACAATACAAACATATTGATATTTAAACCGAGAGACCTGCACTAACATTCCGAAGAATCCCTGACATGCAGGCCACCTTGAGGTTAATCAAGGGTTACTACTATGCACTGTACATTGTTACGAGGTGGCTTTACCTAGCACGCCTTGTGCCAACCTGGCCCTCAATAACAGAAAGAAAATAAAAACGCTACACTTTTACTGCTGTGAACAGAACACAAAGACAAAGCTTTTTGTTCAATTATATATTGACTCACATTTTACACAAGAAAACACAAAGACAAAGCTTTTTGTTCAATTATATATTGACTCACATTTTATACAAGAAAACACAGCACGATGCAAACTGGCAGTGCGTCTATAATGTCCATACACAAAGTGGTTGGCCGGGTGTGGTGTCTGGCTTGTCAAATCAACCTCCGGCCTGCAACTCAGAATCAAAGGGCAGTATCAGAAAAAATGAAATAAAACCTAGAACATTATCTTGTAATTTTGTAAAAACCCGTTTTACATGGTCAGACCCAAACTGTGGTTTTAGTTTTTTCAATTTTCTGGTCTCATCAATTACCAAAAATAAGACGCATTAATTTACATGATTTGCTGTGAAATCTCACGACAAACACTGGACAAATATCACACAAAACACCACATTGGAGAGCTAACAAAGCTCTGAAATATATATATATATATATATACACTGGTTTCCTCTTCGAAACTGGCTATCTCAATGTCTACATCATTTAAACAGTGAACCGCACAAGATTCACTGATACCAAATTGGAGCACACAAGTGCTTAAAAATGGCTTAACTTGAAGCCTACCTTACTGAATTGGGGAAACACACAAGATTCCCAGAACAAAATAAACTGGAGCAGACAAGTGCTCACAAAAATGGTTTAACCACAAGCCTAAATTATGTCAATTGGTGGATTATACAAGATCCACAATAATACATATATATATATATTGGAGCACACAAGCTCTCAACTAATCAATACCTACTTTGAACGCCTGGCCGCAGCAGGAACACTACCAATAATTTAACGTACGCCCCGTTCACTATGCGCACGGATAAGACATTTCGGATGTCTGACCCCAAACAGCAGGACACAACCCTTTTTATTTGGCATTAGTTCTAAAAGTAAATTCAGTAAGGAAAAGAGGGTCATCAGTGGTAGCGAGTTTGCATTGGTTGGCGAAATAATTAATAAAGAAATCACATTTTTCTAAATTACTTGACATCACTTTGTCGTTGTCGATGAAGGGTGGTATAAATACATTGAGTTAACAGCCGATAAATGAATAAGCGAACCTCCACCATTTTTAGGGTTTACATCCTTGGAGTCGAGCTCTAAGCAAACTTCATCAAAATAAAGGCCGATCGACTTTTTGATATTATTAGCAGTAATATCACCGTTTGTTTGTATAACTGAGACAAATATTCAGTTTTGATGTATACTGAAAGTGTATCGGGACGTGCCTGGTGTGTAACGCGTTGATGTTGCTTTCATGTTTGGTTGCGCATTGTCATTAATCTTTTGATGTAATCCATGGCTTATCTTTCGGCAAGGATGAATCGTTTACATATATCTAAAAATCAATGCAACCAATAAGATACTGAGTGGTCAATATCATCAAACACGGCTAGGGTTGTGTCACAGGGAGCTTGAAGTAACGCAGTGCTCAGATTTCTAAAGTCGGCCCGCTAATAATCCCAATTTATACGTTTAAAGGGACGATCAGTGCAGTTTAGGATGAAAAATGTACAGAAGTACATGGAATGGACAGAATAAGAAAAGGATTGGGAGGGGGTGCCGGAGTAATGGTAAGATCCTGGGGAATCCGTGATCATCAGATCGAACAGATTCAAGGGGAAATCTGTGGCACAGGGTGGGCCTGATATTAACTGAAATAATCATCATATGTCACCAGATCGAACTGGTGTTGGCCCACTTAACTATCACAGTGAACAGAATCCCATGCTTGACAATGGCAGAAGTCACAAATTGTGCAGAGATTCCATAAAAAAGTCTCTTTCTGCTGCCGCCTGCTCAGATGGACAATAGCAAGCACACGCAACATAAAATGATTGCAAACCGAAAAGTGCTCAGCTGGATACAAGAGATCTACAACAACACTGTGTTTTTCTGTACGGTATTGAAAAATGCAAGAAACAGGACACTTTCCCCAAGTATTTTATTTGATTTATTGTGAAAACAATTAACCCAGAAAGTATTATCAAACAAAATCGGATTGATGCTCTTGGAGTAGATGAATATCTGCAGAACTTGTTCACACAGAATTATAAGATTCCTAAATCTTAAAATGTACGGGTTTTTCAATTTAAGATTTTATGTCAGATATTAACAAATAGCATATGATATAAAATTGATTAACAGGGGAGTCTACTCTGTATATTTTGTAACGAAAAAGATAAAACAAGAATGGAAACAAAAAACAAAAACAAAAAAAAAAAAACAAAGCCAAAAAACACTAAAACTAAAAAAAAAAAAAAAACCACACAAACAAATACAAACAAAAACAAACAAAAACACAAACAAAAAAGATTTCTTGTACACTTTATGATTGTGACGGGACAAGGACACTTTTGATGAAGGTTTTTTTTATCAGTTGAGAAAAGTTTCAGAACATTAACTTAAATTATTGGTCCCAAACACAACATTAGATGCTCTAGAATATTTAAATGAGAATGTATGGAAATTGTGTTGTAAAAAAGGGGAAACATACCTGCACGAATGCTGCGAGATAAAAAGTAACCCGTCCATAAGGTTTTGTCAAAAGATGGGAGAAGCAAATGAAGAGATGAAATTCTTGATCGCGAAAAAGTGATAACTTGGGGTTCCTTAAGATATTGAGGGTAGCATTATTCGTAATAGACGATATGTACGACACAGACAATGAGAGTTATTTGTCATGCCTCATTACTGTTAGACTGGATTCAACGTGCCTGGTAGCATTCTACAGCGTCGGAGATATATATGGTATATGATACGTGTATTGCAGTTTGACCTTTTTTGAACATTTTGCTGTACAATATAGGACATATCATGCTATTCTAACGAGAAGTGTGTAGCAATAACACAAATTCTGTGCAGCAAATTCCTTTGCCATACCCATTATGTCTTACACTGCCTTTACCCATAGTGTAAGGCTGAAGCTTGGTCACAGGATGTGCAGTTGTTATCAAATCATAAAAATGGGCTGCCTCCTGTGCTTCTCTGGAATAATATATTGTGTTCAAATTTGGTCATGCATATGGGAAGCTAGGTGAGCAAAACACATCTCTATGGCTGGGTGGCTAGTAAATTACTATGGACCTTTAACAAAGTGCTTTGATTCAGCTATCCAAATAGTGCAGTAAAACCTGTCCTTGTGGACACCTGTCTACTGTGGACACCAATTTAATGCGGACAGTTTTGGGCAGAACCGAGTATTTTAACGTCATTTTCATATTGGTGATACCTGTCTACAGTGGACACCTGTCTATTGTGTACTGCGGACACTTTTTGGGGTACCAAATGCAAAAACAACCTGTCAATTGCAGACACAATATATCAATGCATTTTTTTTGCAACTTGTTATGTTCCAAGTTGTAATGCCTGAACAATGCCGTGCATGTTAATTGGGAATCAAAGACAAATTAGTCCATTGTTCAGTGGCATGTAACACAAAATAAGCTCACTCAGCCAAGCAGTTACGCTGCAATGCCTCAACGAACACGCCAGGTATATCTGAGCACTGGTGGTCCTGTTGAGTGAGGTTGCTCACACTTTCTCTATTAAACAATTAAGCTGCATAGATGAATCAATGAGCCTAAAACAAAGGACCCCCTGAGACTCATGTGAAGTTATTCACAATTTGTAACAATAGGATATACAGTTATACTGTAGTCAAAGCATATGATATCCCTGTGGTATGTTTGTTATTTGTTTCTTTTCTGTTAGTAAAAGAAATTACGCAACCTTTCTTTAGCCTGGTAAGCCCATACGTACACAATTTTCCCTTAAAAGATAAAAACTGTAAAATCCCAAGTTTAGATGCATTTGAGTCAAGTGTCAGTGGCATAGTGTACAAAAATTCAGGGCAAATGTAGTCTGAAATCCCAACAGTTCAGCCCCTGCCTATTGTGGACACCTGTTATATGCAGACACTTTTGCCAGAACCACAGGTGTCCCCAATAGACAGGTTTTACTGTATATAAACCTTCCTGGCATACTTCATTGTAGGACGTACGCACTGGCTCTGTATGTTCACATTGTGGGTTTCCCGGAATCAGACCCATTCCATTAAGTGTTGTCCTCCCAAGCAGAAAGGGGTTTGCTCACTTCAAGGGAACTTGCAGTGGTTACAAGCACTGTGGAGATGTTGAGGAGGAGCCATGGACTACATGAAACACACACACACACACACAACACACACACACACACACAAACACACACACACACACACACACACATATATATATATATATATATATGTATATATATATATATATATATATATATATTTATTTATATTTATGTATCACTTCAAGGGTTGTATTTTTCTGCCTGTCCAAGGAAACTGCGCCACGTGGTATTTTAGGTACAATTGCAGGGACTAATACAGGGCTTCAAAATGCTTTGTTGAATTTGAAAATAAATGCATGCAAATGCAAACATTTGTCAGAGGCATCCAATAATTCATATCAACAAAAAACAGCCTTTTGCGAATTCTGAGTCAAATTCAAGGGACTAAGTATTTAGCCAATGATTAAAGTAGTCCCTGGATTCCTTCTTGAACATTCCTGCATTACTGCCTATTGCATTAAAAATGCCTACTTAGCAAGGTCTGGGTTATAGATTGCATAGAATGAATGCATATGAATATTTTCATATCCAATCGGTACAAGGTCTGTTGTACAGACACTGACTTCCATTGCGATGAGGTAGAAACGTTATTTATAGGACCACTGTACATGTAGCATATGCACTATTATAGAATGAAAGCTAACAGAAACGTACCTATTTACCTCAGGTGAAATGTCAGTCTGCTCAGCTTATGTCTTCACTTTCTGTCTGTCGACCATGTTTCATCCATTAACAAGCCCTTTTTCCACCTTTTCTCTAAAATCCTCTACAAGACTCATGTCACACTTGGCAGTGTATATGGGGTGATTGTCTATCACGTAAAGCTCAGTGACTGTTGGTTCTGGCTGTTATTATTTATTTATTTATTTATTTATTTATTTATTTATTTATTTATTTATTTATTTATTTATTTATTATTTATTTATTTATTTATTTATTCATCTATTTACTTATTTATTCATTTATTTTTTCATTCATTCATTCATTCATTTATTCATTCGTGTATTCATTTTTAGTCCATATATCAAAATATTTATTCATTCATATATTCATTTTTTTAGTCCATATCTCAAAATTTATCTACGAAATCACTAACCCCTTTTTTTTATATACATGAACACTCCGAGGGAATCTTCGTTCTAATATTTCCACCAGGTGGCACAGCATTTTTTATGTTTTCACTAATTTCTACTTCTTCACAAAACCCGTCGCTCAAATTAAGCTGAAACTTGGTGGATATATGATCCCTGTAAAAAGGGTCAAAGGAAGGTGTTTACTTGGTGGCACTGCTGTGTACTCCCGGTTTTTTCAAGTCAGGTACTTGTTGGAAAATGCACCTTGCCCTTTGCTTACTATGTGCAACAATTGGCATTCTAATGCTTATCCCCCTTTTTTTATTCTCCCAAACTGTCGTATAGATTTAATTCAAACTTGGTGCCAATGTTTCTATGTTGAGTTTCTGGCAAATTTGTTGAAATGGGCAAGGTCCAGTAACTTCTTGATTTCTGTGCTCTCTTTCGGGTCAAATCTTAAAACATCTTCTCTGAAACCACTCTTCCAGTTGCTTTGATAACACACAGGACCACTCAAGTATATGTTGACATTAAAGTTCCCAATAATGTATCCCGTTATAACAGCTTCACATAATCCATTTCACATCTATCTTAAACAAAAGGAAAAAAAAGGAGACATAAAAAATGGAGTTACCAGATTGGAACAATATTTTGGAACATACAGCTGTCATGCTTGAACAATAACGGGCAATCTGATCAACATAAGGTTTTAAAGTATTCATTTGACAAATATTTGCTGCGGGCTTGATACAAAATACCCAACATGTCATAGAAAAAGATAATCACACTAGCGGCATCGAGACCATACTTCCAACCAATGCAATAGTTCGAGGCATGATCCATGACACAGTCGCGCAAGTGCTGGGACTACATTGTGCTAGTGAATCAGCCCAAGTTCATTCCAACACAGGTACCACAAGGGCTCATTGCCTCACTGTATAGAGCAGCCTAACATGCTTGCAGCTAGGCTGTTGCAACATCCAAATCCTGGCAACACAAATGCAGGAACTCTTGATGCTCAATAGGATGTGGCAGGTCCTGATAATCCAAATAACTACACATACACATAGCAGGTCAGGTACTTTCCAAACATCTACGTTATCATGATCCAAGGTTCAGTCTGTTAAAACCCATGCCAGTTACCTCTTGTTGGAGGTATCAGCTCGAGTTGCTAAGCCACACAAAGAGATTGACACAGTGCAATCTACAACACCACAATAGGTGAATATGGTTCTAATTATGACACTTCTGTTGCAAGGTGAAAGATACTCAACTTGCCAAAATTCCAACCCTGCAAACACGAATCATGGTTACTAACTCCACAAAAAAGGGGCCGTGATAAACAGGCATGGTCGAGAAATAGACATCAGGTTTTCAGGGTTATGAACCTGACAAATTTGCACACTTTTTAGCAGGCTTAGGTCAGCCTATTGAAAACGTATGTCACCCATCTCAACAACACATCAGGATAAATCTCAATACTATGTCTGCTGCTGAAGCAATCTGTCCTTCACTCAATATGTTATTGCATCAAACAGCTGCTCAGATGTATGATAGACTGGGAGATACAACCTTGAGTTCATATGATGTCAGTTTTATTTTATCTAAGGTGTCTCGTCAATCTAACACCATCACGTCGCTGTCACAGTTTCTCAGGGCATGGCCATACCCCTGAATCAGGCCAACACTTAACTACCACACGTCTTTGCTATGGTCAGCTGGAGACTCAATATCTCTTGGGGGGTTTATACATATCCTTGGTACCCACACAATCAATTTGTGTATAGATGACAATTTGAGAGCCAAGACTATCAAAACAGGCATGTTGATATGAGTCTGAATAAAAAAGGCCATTTAATTGCCTGAGGTGCTAGAGGCAGAAATTAGCACTGTGGTCCAGCAGGTCTCCACACAAGTCCCAACCCCTGCTTTGGGAATGATGAAAGTAACACTTTTTGGAGTGGTTCCTGGGCTTTCTGATATATACTTCAGTATATTTCAAACAGTACCTGCTGGGAAGAGTAATTCTAAAACACATATATATAGACCATCATAGATAAGGCTCATCCAAACACTACTCACTAGCTAATCTAAGAGAACCATTTATTTTGCTCTACTAACAATTACAATTGGCATGATAGAATGCATGTACATGTTACCAGTGTCTCTTTCTCCCTCAACTACTGGAAGGGGCATGGAGTTGATGCGGGAAAGAGGCACCATTACTGTCTTCAGTAAATATTGTTGCCTTTTCCGTGGTGGGTTAAAATTGGGACGTGTCAATTTTCACATTAAAAGGAAATGTCAGAATAAGCTCCAAGGTGCATATCTGCCCCACTACACAAACTGAATACACAAACATTTGGAAGGCTAGAGCGGTGTATTCCCATCATTCTGTGTGTTAATGCAACCTTAAATTAACTAGTCACTTTTTTAGGTGTGTTTATATGATCTTTGTAACGTAATCTGTTATGCTCCTACATTTACTGTCTCGAATTTGGTGTCACAATGTGCAATAGTTTTCGAGATATTATGTTGCAAATTACAATGCAAAGTAATAGGAATCGGCACACTCGCCCTCCACTGACTGTTGTGCCCTCTTTCAAGCAGTTCTGGAAGCTCATATTCTTGCCCTTGCCTATTGTGCTAGACAGCAAATAGGCCCTGCCTATAAAGGTCAAGGCATGAACAGGGAACAAGGTGCTAATCACTGAGATGCCAAATGTGGCCAAGGCAGCAGCTGTGTTGCAGGTAGCAGAGGAGTCTCCACTGTGCATTAAAAGGAAATCCATATTCTATTCAGATATGTATATGCATTGTGGCTTTTGAAGCTGTTTTCAGCATTCATTAATATTACTTTTCGTCTCTGAACAAACATATATAGCATTGATTCTAACCTGTTTGAGCATCCAATCGTGTATATATATATGGTATTATTTTTACATAACAAGGTGTAGAATTCTTTTTTATAAAGCGCTGGGGGGTTGCAAAGCTAACCTTACGTTTTCTGCAATGGACGCTGGGGATACTGAAAAAAATGATTCAGCAATTACTGATGTAAGGTTGCCTGTAACTATGAGTTTGTTGTGAAACCTGTTGCAAAATCTACCCAGCCTGTGTCAAAACATTCATAAGTCATTGTGGGCAACTATGTTTACAGTGGTGTTCTTTGGCTTACCGTAGGTAAAAAAAACTCACATCTGTGCCAAGTGACAAACCTATTACTCCTGTCCGCCATAACAAAAATAATAATAATAAAAAACAAATAAATAAATAAATAAAATATCTGCAACTTGACAGGGTCCATGCAGATACAGCATTACTATGTAGTGTTATATTAAGTTCTCTACAAGGTAAATAGCTAGAGTCTTGCTCCAATGTCAACCAAGTATGACTGTTTGGCCTGTGTGCAACATTAATGAATATTGCAGCATCTTGACGTAGGCAGTGCTAGATACAGATATCAGTTTTATGTCGGGGATGTCTCATATGAGAGTACATTGTTAACCAGATAAAACATTTCTGTTTATCTGATCAGATTTATGTGGCAGCAGGCCAGTGCATTTTACATTGATATGTCATAGAATGCCCTATCGGAATTGCTTTGGGAATTCCTACAATTTTAGTAATGTTGCTGGAACAGCCAATCAGTATTATGCATCGAGTATGTCCTCTGACCAAGTCCACACACACAAGCAATTGTGTTGCCAGATTTCATACCAGACACACATAGCGATTGTCAACAGAAGAGTTTGCAGTCATACTTAAATATGATCAGCACTTGTGAATTAAGATAGCCCCAACTTTAATAAGGTCTTAAATTATTCTCAAATTCTCTCTCACACACACACACACACACACACACACACACACACACACACACACACACACACACACACATATATATATATATATATATATATATATATATATATATATATATATATATACATAATAGGGCAGGTGAGGAGTGGGTTGACATGCTTTCCTGCTAGTTGTAAGCCTTCGAGAGGCCTATTGGACACTAAAATGTTTTACTTTTAGTAATTTATTTACATGATGTAATTTTTCACCTACGTTTACTTGGCCAAGTAAAATCTCAAGTAAATAGGTACTGGCATTTACCTATAATAAACTACAATAACTTGATTCCTGCCACTACCTGTTACTAATTATTGTTTTACTCAGTATGACTACTTATTGAAGTAATAAAAGTTGTTTGTTTACTTGCTGAGCACCAGTTTATCAAATACTAAGTTTTACTTACTTAGTATCAAATTTACTTGTCAAGGTAATGAACATTACCTTAAATTAAGTAGCCTGTTAATAGGATCGAGATGAATGAATATACAGACCTCACCTGCTGTTCAATCATTTTTTAAATAAAATAAGTTGGAAACAACCATAAGGCAATCTTTTAATTTAATGCTCATGTATAGAGTTCTACTCTGATGCATGCATGCCACGTAACTTCTTGCATTATACATTAGTCAAACTAAAATAAATGAAAAACAAAAAACAAAAAAAACTTATGACCAACACATGGATGTGATGCATCGAATATCTAAACGTTAAATGAGATTTACAGCAAAGAGAATGTTCACCGTTATCAGTAAATTGTGAAAACATTGACTTAATACTCCTGAAAGGACATGAAAATAGTTATTCACAAATGGCATGTGTCAGCATCTGTAACAATTGAATGTGTACATTGCTTGCCCAATATGGTGTTATATAACAGATATGCATTATGTGCACAGCGTGATTGGTTGATTGTGCAGAACAGTTAATGGCGCATAACATCTGGGTGTTCACGTGTGACAACTGACATATCGTTGCAGCAATGTGATTGTCGAAAAAGCATGAGCAGCCTTTCAGGCGACATGTTATGTAACAAATAGGTTGTTTTCAGTGCTCACAGCTAACAAGAGTAAAAACATTTATGCAGAATCACAATTAATGCAATAAGTACCAACATACAGGACGGACACCACTATTCCTTTTGAAAAACAGATGCTGTGACTCTTTTCAATTTTTGGCCGGCGATTTCCAGGTTTAGGTGCTAATTGTGAAACAAATCCCATTCTCCTGTCTGCCAAAAAAATTGTTACACAAGAATGGATTCAACTATTCGTGTGACTGCAACTGGCCTTAAATTATCACCTGCAGTGTGTATCTGTGTGCTACAAATTCTGGCTTGTTTGAACCGGAATCTGCCATAAATTCAAAAGTTTTAGATTTTAGAAGTAAGTTAGGTTTAATGTGGCGAAGCAGCTGAAAAGAATTAAAAATATATATATGGTGTGTCAAATAAAATCAACTGGGTGCTATAATAGGCATTGTTGATACTGTGAGTATGGTAGATTGCTAGCTAGAATTAAGTCCACGAGGGAAGTAGTGGAAATGTTTCATTAAACATGATGATAAACAAATTGATTTTGAAGTTTAACATTTGACATAACAGCTGTAAATTAGCCCGTGCCCCATGTCATGATGGACTGTTATTAACATCTTAAAAGTGTACGTTGTTTTAATCTGTATTTTATCTGGAAAAAAGGTCATGCTTTAAAAATTGGTTAGGTCATTAAAATGTCAAAACACTGAATTTTCAATTGATCATTTTCAGGAGACCATATTGACGAATCATTTCTATTTTTTTTTTCAGAAGGCACGACATTCGTTGGTCAAACTGTGTTGTTTTTTTTTGTAGTGACAATAAAACAGTGATGGGGGGTGTGGAGGAACTCTGTCCTTTCAAAGGAACTGAAAGGGGAGATCGGGCTTATAATGTGGGTTATCTAGACCTGTGATCACTGTGCTCATGTTTGTGCTGCACAGATTGTCGAGACATTGTCTTAGCCTTGGATAGAGTATATTTCTAAAGCTACAAAGAATTGAAAAAAAACGTTTTGACATTATATATCTAAGGCTTTTATTTTGCATCAAAATGATTTGTGTAGCATTTTATAAGATAATGTAAGTTCGCACTTTTATAAAGTTAACAGTTTAATTATATATGAATTGCTTTGACCAAGCAATTAGTGAATAGAAAAAAGTGCAAACATTTAATTGTGCTTCCTCTATTTCCTCTTTTAGAAAATATATAGTTTTACTGGTGTTTATGAGAGAAATTGAAGCCGATTTTTAAAAAAAATAACAAACAGGCATTTACATGGACAGATCCAAGACACAATTTGAGACAGTTATTGTTGCAGAATGCGACCTTATTTTTATATAGTTGATGTTAAAATAGCCCAGTCATTTGCAAATTCGTAAACCAACTGAGTCGAACATTAGCACATGGCTGATGGCAGCAGCATTCCCTGATTTTGTACAGGTTTTCTGGATCACCATTTACATTTGTGCCTGTTAATGTGTACGGAAACATGGCCATTTTATTTATTTTATTTTATTTATTATTTTTTTTAACAATTCCAAATGATAGTCTGCATGTATGTAACCTGTTGTATACTGAAATGCAGCTTTGGTGGAGAAAGTAGCATATGGCACGGAATTACACTGCCTCTAGACAGAGGTCATTTATTTAAGGGCAGTGAATTTAAAATGATATGGCTCAAAAGAAGTAAATAGTGTTCACAACAAAAACATCTTTTTACAGTCAACATGTTACCATGATTAACTTATTTTGTTTCTACATAGTAAAACTTGATCTGATCGATTTAACAGTCGGAACGAGTTACGTTTCACCAAGTACATGAATAACTGGCAAAAAAACGTGTCTTCTACATTTACTTGGTAAACCAGTGCTTCACTACTGCAAACGTATTGTATTAAGCGGGTACTAAGTTTTGTGAAGTTAGCATTATCTGTTTCATGTTTCTTATGAAATTTTGATACGTTTACTAAATGACTAGAAAATATTTACGAAGTACTTAATATTGTAGTACTGAATTTCGTTTTTCATAACCACTGACAAAAGTAAAAAACTTTAATACCCATGTACAAGAATGTTTATATATAGTGGAAATGCCCTTCCCATGTAAATGTATCAATGGCTTTTACTAAAAAAAAGTATCACTTGCTATAACTAAGTAAAAAAGTACCTCAAAGAAAAAAAAGTTTTAGTTCTTTTAACGTTTAAAAATGTTTAGTCAAGTTAGAAATATAATTGCAAGAACTCAGTAAAAGAATAGTTACGCGTGTGAAATAAACTCAACATTGTTTGGTAAAAAGAAAATATTTGTCCAAGTAGTAAAAGAATACATCCATGAATAAAAGTACTACATTATTTTACTGAGTAAACAGATTGCCAAAGTAAACAAATTACTTATTTGAATTATGCGTAAAAGGGATAAATGACTTAGGTTTACTATATTTACACATTCACTTAAAAAAATAAATCCGTTATACAGAATGTTTGGCAAGATAATTACTTCCAATTACTTAGTTTTGCATGGAATTTATTACTATCGTGTCCATTATGATTGTTGCAAGACATTGTGAAAAAGTTGAGCATGATCTTCACCTAGATTTTGTTTCTTTGTGAAAGGAATTATTTTTGTCATTTATATGGAATGTAATCAAAGAAATTGAAATTAAAGTGCATCACAGTCATTTTAAAATCAGTCGTGAAAAAGATTATTTACCGAGTCCATCTCCCACAATACTTGCCCTCTGCCTTGTCTTTTAAATAATAGTGTTCATCCATACATTAGCCAAGCTCTCACTCTCTCTCTCTCTCTCTCTCTCTCTCTCTCTCTCTCTCTCTCTCTCTCTCTCTCTCTCTCTCTCTCTCTCCTCTCTCTCTCTCTCTCTCTCTCTCTCTCTCTCTCTCTCTCTCTCTCTCTCTCTCTCTCTCTCTCACTCACACACACATACACACACACATGCATACATACATACATATTTATATTTATATATATATATATACATATATATATATATATATATATATATATATATATATATATATATATATATATATATATATATACATATTTATATTTATCGGAGCAAAAGTGTGTAGGTATTTATGTAGGTCAGAACAAAGGTATTGCATGTTTTGTTGCATCAGATTTGCCTTTAATGTAACAAGTCCAGCCATTAAACATAGATACAAACTTTAACTATCATTATATATCTGTGTGTGTGTGTAGGCGTGTAAGCACGTCTCTTTCATTTCTCACTTTCTCACTCTTTTTCCCTCGCTCTCTCTTTTTCTTGCTCTTGCGCGTTCAATTTATATGATATGCGACGCTGATAGCGCATGCCATGATCTATAAAATTTACCGCACTTCAGCTCTTTACAGAATACCAATTGGCTTGAGCTAAGGGCCCATTACGTATATTCATTCTGTCCGTTAATGCTAGCAGTGCAACGCCAGTATAAGCCACAATAACTTTCCCTTACTTTATTTTTGATACTAACAAAACGTAGGTAACCCAACAGAGAGCAAGCCAACCTAAAGTGTCTGATAGGTGAATATTCGAAGAGAATGATGCCAGAAGATAGAAATGAGTAGTAGACCAAGGAAGTCTAAAATAGCTTAAACTATTGAAACAAAACTTGCTAACCAACTCTGCTATTTACAGCAACACTTGCAGAAATATTTCATCAAAAGTACATCTTTGAATCCTCTTGATTCAAGTTTACTGTAAATTAACTAGGTGCAAAGTCCTGAAATTTAGAATGAACACGACCAAATCTCAAAATTTAGGACAAACATGGATTATATCTAATAGTTTCCGAAATAATACTGTCCGGGAGAGGATAATTGACTACTTCAAAGTTAATATCTAGGTCCAGAAACGCATCTGTGAAACCATCCGAATTATCCCAAAGGGATATGTTTTTGGGTAAATTTATTTAGCAACTTCACTGAACGTTTGTACATTTACACAAGCACTGTCATGTTGCGTTGTTATATTTGTTTGGGCTTCAAGGAAAAAAAATACACACGCAAAATTTCTTTTTCAACAGCAAAGATACTTGTATTCGAGTTTGAAACATCTTTTGTTTTTCAGGAAGACACTGAACGGCACGCGTGCATACGTTTATGCGCTTTCCAGACGTGGTTCTGTGATATTGTGTATTCCAAATAAATTAAGAAGAAATCTTTGGAACCAGTGAGCAGAATACATGTAATACAAAAGGTGTGCCTCTCCATTAACAGCTGTGTGCCTTCTTTACCGATTTTCAGGAGAACCAAACAGGGAAAAACCTACGTTCTCTCTTTTTATCTGTGAAAATATTTGGGCTTGAGGCTGTTAGGCGTACATGTTTGGAAAAAGCTTTAATCTGTAGTTAATGAAGGATATAACGAAGGTTGAAAAAACGGGTTTAAAACCAACAGCTGCCCTTTGTGAGTGGCTGCCTGACTGAATTCAGGAGTGAAACTATTTCTTCACATTAACACTGGAATATGGTGGCACAAAAGTGCCAAATGAAACTTTTTTTTTCTTCCATAAAAATGCGAAGGCGAAAATAAGAAAACAGAACAGCGAAAACAAGAAAACATGAATGCGAAAACATTAAAATAAAAAACGCGAAGGCGAAAATGCGAAAACTAAACCGCGAAAATACGACAGAAATTATGTCGTGTTTTGGCACTCGCATTTTCGTGTTTTCGTATTAGCATTTTCTCGTTTTCTTGTTTTGCTGTTTTTTTCCTTGGTCAAAAACAAGAAAACACGCCAGCAAAAACACTAAAGTAAAAAACACGAAGACGAAAATGCGAAAACACAACCGCGAAAATACGACAGAAATCATGTCGTGTTTTGGCACTCGCATTTTCGTGTTTTCGCATTAGCGTTTTCTTGTTTTCTTATTTTCGCAGTATCGTGCTTTCGCTTGTTTCACTTCCGTTTAACACATTCCCATATGTTAGCTAACGGAATTAATCTACTGAATACTTTAACTTTTACAGTTTATACCTGTATTTTACAAATGAATTCAAACGAAATGTGTGGACGCACCATGAAATAACCCCGCTTGATTGGTGCCACTGCTGTAACGGGGTAGTTTTCCAAATTCATTGTTCTTGTTGTCATTATTATATCTCGTTGTTGTTGTTGTTGTTCTTGTTGTTATTATTATTATCATGATAACTTTTATTATTATTACTATATCTTGCTAGTACTAAACAGATCTGCTTAGCGGAGGGTCATGATACCAAGATCGAGCGAACAGGTAAAACTGGTATTCGAAAGAACATTTTAATACATGTTGCATTAATGATAATATTTACGGTGAACATTAGACTTTGATCCTTGGACTAAACTCTGTACACAAGCCAACAAGCATATAAGTAAACAAACAAATAAACTTAAAGCCAGTTATGTCAGAGGAAATTGATGCCTACTTCCTTCTATTATCTCAGCCACAGAGTGATAACATTTGGGTTTTAAGTTAATAGACCTATGTGTGTGTGTGTTTTTTTTTTGTTTTTTGTTTTTTTTTTCATTTTTTACTTTTTTTTGTTGTAATACAGGTTCTAGCTAACGGAAATTATTTCAAATTTGAGATCATCGGTTTAAAACCAGCAGATGCTCTTTGTGGTTGACTGCCTACCTTGAATCAGGATTGAAATTTATTTCTTCAAATTGGTATCAGGAGATGAACGTTTATGTTTGGTAATTGTAGAATCGCTTTTCCGTAAGTGTTGGATTCAAATTTATGAATGTGGTTAATACTTTCTTTAGTTATTATAGAAGAAAGCGGGATGCTGCTTGCTGGTCAAACATCACCTATAGGCCTATACAAAATGTACATAGTAAAACATGAGGCTAAGCTATGCCTGTATTATTATTATTATTATTATTATTATTATTATTATTATTATTATTATTATTATTATTATTATTATTATTATTATTATTATTATTGTTATTTTATTTATTTTTTTTATTTTGTTTTTTATGAGGCTCCTCAAAGAGCGGATATATACATATATATATATATATATATATATATATATATATATATATATATATATATATATGTATATATATATATATATATATATATGTATATGTATATATATATATATTGTTGTGATCTGTTTCATTAAGAGGTTAAGCCACGAAAAAACAACTCACTGCACCCAGCATGAAGTAAAGATGCTCGTAAACCACAAAAAAATACTCTCCTGTCGGATCGTGTTGGTATTTTTTTTGGGGGGGGGGGGGGTTTGGGGGGGGGGTTGTTTTTTCTAAACATACGTGATGATTAGCAGGGGTAAAATCACACATATCCAATGCACTGTGATACTTTACAGAGCCCCCGAGGGGACATGGAAGGATTTTGATTTTAGTTCGTTCCCTCAAAATGAATATTGCGTTCCCACACAATACTATTTCGTTCCTTCTCAATACTATTCCGTTCCCTCGAAATACGTATATCGTTCCCCCGAAATAAGTATTTAGATCCCTCACAATAAGTATTTCGTTCCCTCGAAATACTATCTCGTTCCCACGCGGGATATTCGTTCACTTGAAATACTATTTCGTTTGCTTGCAATAATTTTTCCGTTCTCTCGAAAACATTTATATCATCACCTCGCAATTATTTGTTCTTCTGTTGCGTAGACAAAGGACACAATAACAACTGGAATGTTTGCAGGGACAGGAGACTACATGGCTTATTGTTGGCTACTGCCTAACTGTGGTAAGTAATGCTTTCCTTTGTCTCATAAGAACACTCAAACTGTGTAATATCGTCATGCAATTCAGTTCATACGTGTTTCATTTGCAGTGTTTTGTTTCAGTCCAGCTTACTTATACATAATTTATTTAAGCAGTCACATTCTTGTATAAATTAGTCACATCTAACCAATGTGTTTGAGATACAGACTGTGGCCCATCGCAATGCACTGGTCCCCATTCCAACATGTCTGAAATTTTTTCAAAACCTTACCTACTTAAATATATTTATGAATGTCACTTTCTGACCCCAAGCTTGTACTTGGCAACAATGAGTTATCTGGCCTATGTAGGAACATATGAATGTGATTAAAATGTGTTAAAGGATTGGACTTCATATTTGAAATAATTGCATGTATAAGGAATGTTCTTCAATGAATGTGGCATATCTCTGATATATTTATATATGATGCTACAGAATGTATGGAAAGAAAGACATGACTTATGTGTTGAAAGTTACCTGTCACTAAGTAACGGAAATGGAAACACGACAGTCCTTGTATGATCATATGCCAAAAACCGCCTAAACATCTGGGTCTGATGTAGAAAAAAGAAACAAGTTACCAGTTGGTTAGATTGAATTATGCGCATAAAACAAAATGAAAGGTAAAAGGAATATGACTGACACCACTACTATCTCTGTCAAATCAGATATAGTACAGCTTTTGCCAAATGGACCAATTTGCTAGCCTGACAAGCACGCTGGCGCACAAACAGAAAAAGAGCTATTAATTGTGTAGCATGCTCAAATTAAATGCTTTCACCATGAGAATGCGTGCTGGTCCCACTTTGCTTTTGACGAGCAATGCGTCTGGCTACGTGCCAACGGACGAGCATCGTGCAAGTGGCGACTGCATCGTACGACATTCCGGTGCTTTACTGTTCACTAGCAATTACCTTGCGCATTTGAAAAACTGGATTTCTTTGTGGCCCTAATTTTAAATTGCATAAACGATTAGAAAAAAAAATCCTGTCATTGCAAAAACGTAAAATCGATCCAACGAAATTTGACCCACTCACAACTAGAAAAACTACTTATCATATCTTATGTTCCGTTCTTTATCTCCCGGGGCTCCTATTCACAAAGCAGTTCCAGATTTGCCACTGCATCCATCATTTGTGACCAGTCGCAACCCAAATCTGCGCCACTTTCTCAAATCAGTCGCTGGCTGGTTGCAAATTGGGTAGTGCCTCGCACCGCTTCGGCTAGTCTGTCTGTAACTTGCAGCCGGTCGCAAACTTGGGAATGTCCTGGTCTTGCTCAAAAACAAAGGCGCCAAATTGTTTTCCTGCTGATCCGGCTGATCTTACCAAGGCATCGAAAGCAGTCGAATTGTCTAATTACAAACCAGCAGAAGTTGACGTATTAGTGGATGAGGTCTGTAACAGAATAGACATCATAAACTCCAGTGTATCATGCACTATAACAAATAAACTGGGGGGGGGGGGAGCAGGAGATAACAGACAAAATTAATGCACTTGACCATGCAAAAATGAACTATAAGGACGTGCGAAACAAACAGAAGGATCTCAATAACGGGATAAAAGTTCCTAAAGTTTAAAAAAAGTGAGAGGAAAAAGAACATGAGATAGGAAGGGCTAAAAAGGAGCCTGCTGAAGTATCAGAACCTGAAGGAAAGAGGTGATGATGGTTATCAGCGACACTGCCATAGAGGGTTTTGAGGAATGGTTTGACATTGCTCGCAACTCAAGTACTTGTAGCACTGGCATTTTTAGCAGTGGGCCAGCTGGGCCTAATCCTGGTAAAAGCAGTGACAGTGGCAGTAGCCTGGATAAGGCAGCTCAGTCAAGTTCTGCAACAAAACCAATGCCTACCGCTGCAACATGTTCGCCTAGGCCTACATGCGGATCATCGCTGCTAGATCATTAGGAAACTGATGATGTTGCTATGGAGGCTACATGTATGAACTATGATGACAATTCCAACAGATATCCAAATGATCAGACTGTATTGGGGCAGAAATACTCCATGCAGACAACCAAACAGGATCTTGATGAGGTAAGACAAGACAGAAAAGAAAAATCCTCACATGAAAATGTAAGTTTACACGCCAGGGTCCTGTCAAAAAGAGGAATGAATGCCGGAAAAGAACCTGACCTAGGTCTTTATCTCCACCATCAACAGAGTATTGCCATACAAATAATACCGACATGCTTCTCCTAAGTTGGAAGAGGGTTAAATTTGTCTTAGAGGTCCAACGCCTGGAATTAGAATGGGAGGAGATAGATGTTATGAATTCATTTTGCAAGAAGTAAAATGAATACGGAAGGCAATGAAAGCAGTGACAAATTGCAAAGCACTTGCAACTAAGCCTTTTGCAGTCTCTTTACGGCGCAGCTATGTACGACTTTCCATTGGCAAAACAAGAAAATTTGCTAGATTTTAGAACTTCTCTGAGTTGTGGCTATAGTGAGGAGTATGTCCATGTGAGGCAGTCCAAGGTTGTAAAAGGTAATAAAACTTAGTGTTAAAGGGCAGGTCTCGAAAAAGCAGTTGCATTCTATTTTTACCCATTTCTTGTGAAAAACTTTGAATCGGAATCCGCAAAGCGCATGACGTCACATAAGGAACTCGTTTCACTTGCACAAGATGGCACACAACTGCAGTACAAACTCGATGTCGACGTGGAGGAGGTTTTTTTATGTGGACAAGATTGAAGAGAAAGAAAACTAACCGAACATTGGCCCAAAGCCCTAGCAAAAGGTTGGTGGACGGAAGCGGCCCAACCGGCCAACGATCCTCTTCCATGTGAGGGCTGAGAGGATAGCCTTCCTTGGTAATTTTATTTGTTTTGATTTTGAAACTTTCAGCATGTTCAGTGAAGCCATGAACAACTGATGAAGCATAAGTTTTGATACTTAGTTACTCAGTTAATCACGGACTGAGGAGAGTGCAGAGTGGCCCAGTCAATGATAAATGTCAGTGTTAACTGTTGCATTGAATAGCACTATCGCTGGAAACCCATAAATTGAAATCTTGAGCGGCTGCGGCTGCGAGGCAGCTTCGCCGTTTTAGTCACAAGTCCCATAGGCATAGGCCTAATATATTATATATTATAACTAACTTACTAAGTTTGAACATTCACAGGTTAGAATATGAATCATGTATAGTTGAAACTATGTGTAGCGTTCATCTTTTTGGAGCCTTTGAGGCTTTGGTTGTTAAGAATAAGATGTATGTCAATTGTACACATTTATCGATAGAAAGCACGAGCATCACAGGGGCCAGGGCAGAATTTGGTCACTACTCACATTGCATTGTAAATTCATCTGAAAAGACTGAATACACAGATCTATACATGCAACTGTTACAATTGTCATCGTGACCTCTTCAATGGGCCTAAAAGTTCAAAGTGGATTGGTGCTGTATCCAACAACCACTCACTGGCTGAAAGACAAAATTATGCTTCAAAATTTGACCATGGGATTGGAAGCCATTGTTTGACTTCAAAGATTAACACTGATTTAGCTGGCTTTGGGTGAAGGTAATTACATTTGCTGACTCTCTGTACACAGTGTTTTATTCACACTACTACATGGTTATAGACACAGAGTGGTCTTTTCTTACAGTTTGAACAGGGCTAGTCATACATTACAGACGGGCATGGAATTTGATCTTGATACACTAACTGAATCTAGCATAATGCAGTATAATTAACCCTTAAAGGGTCAGGTTATTTTTTGTCCCAGTAAAAACAAAGGTAACATTTTTCATTGAACACAGTGCAATAGAAACAGTTTTCTTTGTAGCATACCAAAAGTATATATCATTGTGATACCTGGAATGCCAAGTTCCATTATGTGCAGTAAATTGCTAATAGTCACGTGACTGGTTGCCATGGCAACCACTTTAATCGCTAATAAATAGCAAAAAATCATTTAAAATCTGCTAAATAAGAGAACAAAGTATCTCCTCATTTTATGTGAAGCAACCTTTTCCCCACATATGCATGGCGTTTGGATAACTAGAGAAATAAACTTTCAGTAAGCTTTGAAAATAAAACATAGATCACATGACCTGTTTCCATAGCAACTGTTAAAATATTGCTTGTACTTGGCCAAAAACCAGAAAAACTGCATTTTTACACAAGTCTGCAGAACCGGTAACAGGCAGTTACTTTGCATAACAAAATCAGTCACCATAACTGCTCAGATTATATTCCAGGTTCAATATTATGTAAGAAAATGACTGAAATAAAACAACACTGCAGTCTTTTAATGGAAAAATTGTGGTCCCCCCCCCCCCGCCATTTTAATATGTTTCCAAGGAAACAAAGCTTGATTGCATCCACAATCATGTGTGCCAGGCCTTGTTATACTGATATATAGTTTGCAAATGTGGAGGACACCATGCATGTATACAGTGTACATGCAATTATAGTCATCAATTCCAGTGCAAAAGGCAAAGTAGGGCCTCCCTATTGGCTGCCTATCACAGTCTTTGAGACTGACAACAATATTTATCATGCATCTGCAACCATGCCCCCCCCCCCACCCACCCCGTGTAAATTGAGTGCATGCAGAGAAACAGTCTAGGTTTGAATGCTAGGTTCCATAACTGAGCCAAGGCAAAAGGTCTTGTTCATAAAGTTTATTGATACCCACAGGTTTGACAGGAAACATATTAGGGGATACTTTTGAAGAGCGGGCATTGCATAACACATTGATTGAGCGAATGATCGGCTGCAACGAGCTGAATGACTCTGACTGGCTGTGGAGCCACAGCGGAACAACATGGTCCATTGATACGCTTGAATTATGTGGGCTCCAGCCTCATTATAAATAAAATACTTACATCCTCACACCCAACATCGACTTCACTGTCCCCTCCTCTACATAATCCCTCCCTGCCCACTACTGATTAAGTTTAATAGACTCGGCACTTTTCATAATCGACGGACACCTGCAGCTGAACTGGTGCTTGATGCTGCCCTCTTCCTGACATCACGCACCTCAAGGGAATCACCGGGGGAACCCCTTAATGACAAGCAGAGACGCTAGAGGGAGTGGTATACATAAATAGATCGATGTGCTTCTTGCAGGAAACACAACAGCTGTCTGTGTACAGTTTGGTGATGATTTATGAGTTGTTTACACAAGTAAGGCTAAGCTAGTGTGAGCCCAGCATAAAATCACGTGATTACCGGTTGTTAACGACCGGTCTGACCGTTAAAGGGTTAAACTAACACTTTCAGATATAAATGTAGATAACTCCAGTTCCATTTTTCAATTTTCACCAAACTTGAATCACAAGTTACACAACAGTCAGGAATCGTATTTGTCAGTAGCAGCATAGGAATCCTGTGTATTGTAATCTGTTACCATGGTAACTACAGCTAATCATTTTTTCTTTCTTTTTTTTTTCTTTTTGCAGCATTAGAACTGGATCATTGGACAATGGTCAGCCAAAGGACACATTAGAAATATCACCAGCTGAGTCTACTGGGGGACAAGTTCTATGCCCCAAGATGTGCATGAAACTTGCGGCTGTTTCTTGTTCACTCTGCAATACATGCAAGCCACTATTATGGGGACAACCTTCAATAATGAGAACAACAGTGGTCACTTAATGCTTACAGTGAAGACGGTACTATATGTATATTGTAGCAAAGCACATTGTAAAGATTGCCATCTTCAAGGAGTATATATTTGGAAACTTTAAGGGAAAACTAAGAGTAAACAAAAGAGTTAATGTTTACAAAGAGTCAACAGGATGTATATACAGCACATACACAAAACTGAGTGGGGAAGTGGTTATCACAACTTGACAACTGAACATGCGCAACACTGCTAATTAGTGATGCAGCTGTGATGATATCAATGACGGAAGTCCCACTAACATAATTATTTCATTCACAATAATTCGATGTCAATGAATGAAATTAAAGATTAATGACGATGAATGGATAATGTGTACTATGACTTGTTACAAATCCTACTACATTTACTACAATGAAACACATTTTGTGGGGAGAGTACAATATTTGGATTCTGTATATAACAAGGAACAATTTGGTATGAAAATCATGGTTAAACATGTTAAGTTATATTTGAACTTGGTGTACTTGAAAGTTGACCCTTAAAGGTTATTTCTGGTGAAATGAATCTTGAGTTTCTCTTCGCCTAAAACTGAGATACCCAACGCTCAGCCGGACTTGGAAAACACACATACCCATGTGTAAGGATGCTACCAAACTTCTGAGACCAGGGCGCCAAAACAGTCAGATGCACAAAACAAGCCTCGTAAAATTAATTCCGAACCAGTGGCACTTTACATATTTAGCAAGCTTGCCAGAATCTTCAAGAAGAAGAAACCTCCAGGATTTTCAAGAAGACGAAACCTCCAGGATTCTCAAGAAGAAGAGACTAGGATCAAGAAGACTCCAGGATTGTCAGAACAAAGCTAGGAGGACTCCAAGAAGGTATTTACTGGACTACATTATTATATCAAGTGAATCGGAGACGGAAGAAATTTGACCACAAACACCAGAATACATACTGATAAG
Source organism: Hermodice carunculata (assembly GCA_964020975.1). Lineage (NCBI taxonomy): Eukaryota > Metazoa > Annelida > Polychaeta > Eunicida > Amphinomidae > Hermodice > Hermodice carunculata. Next base: position 40,986,781 of record OZ026618.1, on the reverse strand, counting down.
CAGCGACGAAGAAGAGGAAACAGCACCAGAGAGAATGCCAAACGAATCACCAGAAATCAAGCCGTGTGGAATTGCCAAAATTAGGATCACCGAATCGTAGTTTAAGTCAAGACAAAGATTCCTTGCTCGATGGAGAGAAGAAAGAGAAAGAAGACGCCAAGTGAGACGAAACCAAAGATATTGGGAAAGAACAGTCCATCACCTGAAACAGAAAGTCGCAAGAAGAAGAGCCAGAGAAGCAAAAGAAGAGAAAAAGCTGATAAGAATGGATGCTGGACAGTTTAAAATCCTGACGGACGGAATTGCGGACATGTTCAATAATTTAAACCAGAACATGGGACAATGGCACACAGAGGAGAAACACCGACTGAAATTGAAAAATCTAGTACAAACGATACGCAAGTGTGATGGCAACATATCCGCGGAAGTGAGAGAATGGATCAAAGAAGTGGAGAGGACCATTCCAATAAGTCCACCTGTGGACTGAGCCACCCTACAGATTGCGACCAGAACCATAAGCGGACCGTTGAAGAAAGAACTGGAAAGATTTCTAGGACTTAAAGCCAACCGAATACAAACACCGTGGGCTGGCCTATGTGAGCACGAATGAGGATGAACGTCTAAAGAGTGAAGTGGAGAAGATCGCTCAGTCATCATGTGAGAGCTTGGGAGCCTTCAACAGAAGGTTCAGAAAGGCAGCCGTGAAAGCCTACCCAGGAACCAGAAGTCCAGACGCCGAGAGAACCATCATCAGGGCCTACACAAAAGCAATGTACAGCTGGGACCTAGCAAAGAAGATAGTGGTGGAAGCAAGACTAGCAAGCCTCGACGAAGCAATCGCCTATGCAGAAAATCAAGAAGCCCGATTAGAAGTCTACAGAGGATTGGAAAGAAATGCCAGAGAAATGGAAAAACCGATGGAAGTGAGCAAAGTGAAAACTACGGACATGGATCAACTGTTGAAAGTCATGCAGTCCTGTGCGAAAACCCAAGACAGGTTGGAAGCCATACTAACCAAAGTGGAAGAAAACTCCAGAGCACGGAACAGACCACCAAGAAACCAGCAAAGCAGAAGCAACGGCCAGATGAAATGCTTTTACTGTAACAAACCCGGACACCGAATCGCCCGCTGTTATAAGAAGAAGGCAGAGCAGAAGTCTACACCGAAGGACCGACCAGTGAAGTCATCGCCTTTAAACTAGATGCCGCAAGAAGTTCCACAGATCAACGATGGATGATGACACTCACCTTAAGTGGAGTAAGGTGTGCAGCCTTAGTTGATATGGGAGCCTGTGTAACTCACCTGCACCAGTCTACGTTTGAGAAATTATGTAAGAGTACGTGCCGATCAAGACTTCTACAACCCAGCGGAAGTGTATACAGCGTTTTGGGACACCAATTGGACACATTGGGAGCAACGCAAATTAAAGTGGACAACGCCGCCAGTATTCCAGTATTGGTAGTAAGAGGAATGACATAAGACAGGATACTCAGACATGATGTACTGACCAACGGGTATGGAGTGGTGGATTACCCCAGAAGAACACTGACATGGTTTGGACATACATGGCCCCTAAGGAGGATACAAGACGACACCCAGACAGTGAGTTCTACGAAGACAACTCAAATGAAGAAAACTCCAAGAAGTAACGGACACAAGAAGATCGACATAGTACTGAAGAGGTATGCCGACATCTTTAGTGAGAAGGAAGACCCCCATGGACTCTGCGAGACGGACCCCATCTGCATCGACACTCAAGGACATGAACCAATCAAGCAAAGGGCATACAGAACACTGCTGACCAAGAGGAACATTATAGAAGAAGAAGTGGACAAGATGTTACAGGACAATATTATTCGACCAAGTTCAAGCCCTTGGGCTTCGCCAGTTACATTAGTACCAAAGCCGGATGGCACAACAAGATTTTGTGTAGATTATAGGAAGTTGAATAACATCACGAAGAAGGACAGTTACCCCCTTCCACTGATCCAAGATATATTTGATCAGGTGAGTGGTGCCAAGGTCTATTCAACCCTAGATCTAAAGAGTGGGTACTGGCAAATTCCTGTAGCTGATAAGGATATTCCAAAGACAGCCTTTATATGCCATAAAGGACTGTATGAATTCGTAAGAATGCCTTTTGGATTAACAAATGCCCCATCACAGTTCCAAAGAATTATGGACAAAATTCTGTCTGGATTGATAGGAGTGTGTGCACTAGTGTACATTGACGAAATTATTATCTACAGTTCTGACCCTAATTCACATGCACAAGATTTAGCAGAAGTGTTTGAATGTTTGAAGAAAGCTGGTTTGAAAGTTAAACCATCAAAGTGCACAATAGCTCAGTCAGAAGGGAAATTATTAGGATACATGATAAATGAAAATGGAATTCGAAGTAATCCAGAAAAAGTGGAAGCCATTGAGAAAATGGAGCCACCCACAAATGTCAAAGGTGTGAGATCATTCTTAGGCATGTGCTATTATTATTCTCAAACTTTGCCTGCCTATGCTAAAGTAGCAGAACCCTTGTACAGGTTAACCAGAAAAAATCAACCACTTGTTTGGAACCAAGAACAGGAGAAAAGTTTTCAAACTTTGAAAGAACTATTACAGTCAAACGAGGTCATGGCTTATCCTCAAGTGAGTAAACCTTACAAACTGTACACAGATGCCTGTGAACATGCTGTAGGAGGTATTTTGGTACAAGAGGATGAGAAAGGTACTGAGAAAGTTATCCAGTACATCTCCCATAAACTTTCGGGAAACTAACTTAAATGGGCAACCATAGAAAAAGAAGCCTATGCGGTAGTGTACTGTGTATCAAACTTACGACCATATTTATGGGGAGCAGAATTTACTGTCTACACTGACCACAAACCTCTAAGATCTTTGTTTAAGAAAGAAATGAGGAACACCAAAATTCAAAGGTGAGGAGTGTTATTAGCAGAATTTAGAGCCAAAATTGAGTATATCAAAGGATCAAAGAATATATGGGCAGATTTAATGTCGCGTATGTCTTCCAAGACTGAAGTAGGAACTTTAGATACAGAAGACTGGATAGATCCTGATGCCTTCCGAGACGAAGACGCTATACAAAGAATTCCTTTGGAAGCTGATGACTTGACTACTGAAGAAGTGAGATCAGCACAACAAATAGAATTTGCTGACCTTCTTTCTTCTGCACGAGAAGAAGACTCAGGTTATGAAGTATTTGAAGGATTGTTATATTGATTAAGAAACCAACATCAACAGAACCAAGTTACCCAAGACTGGTATTACCAAGTCCTTATAGAGACAAAGTGATAGACAGATGTCATAAAGACGTAGGACATATGGCTTTGTACAAAACCTTATGTAGGGTTAGAGAAGCCTATGTATGGCCAGGAATGAGAAAAAACATCAAAGAAAGATTACGTAAGTGTTCTACATGTTTAGTACATGTACCAAAACCAGATAGAGTAAAGATGGGAGAAATGCCAATTCCTGTCTACCCAATGCAAATTGTAGGAATGGATTTGATAGGACCATTTGGAGTAACCAACAAAGGTAATCGATACTGTCTGAATATTATCGATCATTTGTCAGGTTGGGCAGAAAGTTATCTTATACCCACCAAATCCGCACAAGTAGTAGAAGAAGCTCTAGCAAAAGACTTCTTCCCAAGGCATGGAATTCCAGAAATTATAATCACAGATCAAGGACAAGAATTTAATGCAAAATCTTTCAGAATGTCCTTGTCAAAATTAGGAGTAGATCATAGACGAACTACAGGATACAATCCTCAGACGAACGGAAAGATAGAACGATTCTATAGAACATTGAAGGAAATGATCGCCAGATTAGTCAACAATGATGCAAGAAAATGGGAAGAACAGCTTGCCAATGCATTACTAACCTATAGAAATAGCGTTACTACTGTTACAGGTTACACACCATTTTTCTTATGTATGGCAGAAGAGGCAGATTACCTTTAACTAAAGTACTAAGTGCAAATAAGGATACTCTTGCCTTACAAGGAAGACTTAGTGACATAGCAGAGGCATTGACTAAAGCTAGACAACATCTTGAAGGATCAAGAGAATTCAATAGACAGAGAATAAACCGGAGAGCCAAAGCTCTGGACATACACACCGGAGATACCGTAATCCTCAAAGCACAAGAGCAGTTAACTTTGACCTCTAAATGGGATCCACAATATGAGGTTATCCACTTACGAGGACCCGTATGTTGGATACGTCACCAACAGACCGGAAAGTCCAAAATAGTACATAGGAGCAAGTTGAAATTGGCAGACCCAAACCTTGCGTGGGAGGACATCCGGCCGAGACCAATCCGTAACTTTAGAAAATCAGCTGTACCACAACCATCACTTCAGTTCCTGCCAGACCAGCGACCTGAACAGACAGAGGAGGAGCCAGCTGAACAAGACTCAGAGACCGGACAACCCATAGAAGAGCCAGACGTTGAAGCTGAAGCGGAGCCAGATGACACTCAACCCGTACGTAAATTTGAGGAGTTCGCACATCCATATAACACCAGATTCCGAAAGAAGCTGTTGACGCAATTACGACAACCAGTGGACAGACCAGCGAAGAGACTATGCCTAGACCAACCAATGGCGCACTAATGATGGTTACTTTAGTAACTATTGCCACTATGATGGAAGGAGCCGATATACATTCATTACCGGATGGAGTGCTGATTACCGGAAGAAGCCAACTCAAGATACAAGTTGCCGAGTGGACAATTCTCGTGACGTTAGACAGACCCCAGAGGATGGACAACATTCATCATCAATATGCCAACATGAAAAGCCTGCTACAGACAACAACCATACCAGTGTCAGACAAGAAACAATGGACCAAACGACTGGACGAGAAGATGACCTTGTTGACACAGATGGACAACAAAATAGCTATGACAGATCCGAAAAGCACAAACCGAACAGGAAGGAAGAAGAGAGGCCTACTCAACATTTTTGGAGACATCGCTCATACCTTGTTTGGACTAGCAACAGATAAAGACACTGCACAGATCAAACGGATTATTTCATCAACGAGAAAAGAACAGAACAATATAGTTCATCGCCTCAATGAAATGGTAACTGTATTAAACCACACTTATGAAGAAGTGGATGCGGACAAACAACGGATACATATCATAACACAATACCTTTCTACTGTCTTACGGACACAATATGAAGAGATGAGGAATTACACGACAGCCACTCGAAGGTTTCTACGAACATTATGGTTAATGCATAATTTTGAACAAACAGTCACAGTTTTTGAAGAACTAGTAAACAATTACTTAAGGGCCTTAGATAAGTTTTATAGGCAGAAAGCATCTTTAGAGTTAGGCCGACTAACTGAAGAGTTGTTACCACCAAAGCAACTGATAGAGTTGTTCAATAAGATTCAGACACCCTCAAGAAGGCCAGTGACACCCATACAATGGTACTATGAACATGAGAGAGTGACACCTTTATGGGATGGCCAAATGCTAATGTACCGCGTTAAGTTACCTTTAGTCAAGGAAAATCTTTATTGGCGGCATCACCTCCATAGCTGGCCCTTACCATATAATACAACTGGATTAGCTATCCAGGTGTTAGTAAGACTTATGGATGTAGGATTAAACCCACAGACTGGAGAGATATTCCATCCGAAAACCTGTACTGGATGGAGCCCTATCGTGTGTAGGACTGGCCCCATATATCAACCAGAGGTTTGGTCCTGTAAACGGGCAATTCTGTCAGGAAAGAAAAAGGTAAGACATACATGTGAGGTAGCCCTTAGGGAGAGCAATGGTTTAGCTCAGGCTGAAGAAATCGCTTTAGGCGAATACGTTTTGGTGACTTGGGGAGAAACAGTCACTACAAGATGTATTGCTAGACCACAGGGGTCTAGGACATTAGCTGCTGGAACTTATATAGTCAAAGCAAGACCGCAATGTAGTATTAGTGGAGTAGGATGGACACTACCTGGTATAACCGAATGAATTGGTCACCTTTCAATCCGCGCACTTCAAATTCAAAATATACCCCCTATTAAAATTCGAGAATTAATTCCCAAGGTAGATGCCCCGAAGGAATTACGTAAGATAAAATTTAATGCATTTAAACCAGTGTCTAGAGTGCATTTAGCTCCACTGATTGAACCAGATGAAGGCAGTATTCCAAGCGATTCAGAACACCACCTCTCCTGGGGAATGATTATGATCTTGGCACTTCTCACCCGGACTTTGTGTATAATCTTGGTATATGTGTATGTAAAATTGGGACCCCCAATTAGAGCAGCTGTTAAAGAGTTAACAGTGAAACCAGTGGATACCAAGGAAGAATATTTTCAGTCTAGAGGTGAAGTAAAAGAAGAAAGTGATACTTCTATTTCATTCTTCTCCACAAGACCATTTGCGGTGGCATGAGAGGAACAATTAAATGTAGATGAGACTTAACAAACACGTACAGTCTCACCAGTATATTTTATGAAGGGACCATCTTTTGAACAAAGCTACTATTGTAGAGGGATGGCCATTCATGCAGTTATTTAATGGTATATCGTCACATATATTGTATTGTATTAATCACACATGTATTTTATTGTATTACTAGATGTACATTAGTTAAGAACCTTTCAATATTTAAGGGTGAAAAATATGGTGGCGAGCTCATTGCTCATAGTGTAAAAATGACAAAAAAATGCTTCAAGCCCTGAGCAGTATATATTATATATATATATATATATATATATATATATATATATGTATATATATATATATATATATATATATATATATATATATATATATGTATATATATATAAATATATATATATATATATATATATATATATATATATACATATATATATATCGATGTTATTAGTGGTATTGATCTTGTTGATGACATATAAGAACATCTCGATGTTATTGATGTTACTGAGGGAATATAAAGGTATCTCAATGTTATCGATGGTTATATGATTGTATATAGTTAAAGGTATATAGTTGATATACCATTTAACTTGAAGAAATGGGCAAATGTAGAGATTGCCATCTTCAAGGGGTATATATATGGAAACTTTAAGGGAAAACTAAGAGTCAACAAAAGAGTTAATGTTTACAAAGAGTCAACAGGATGTATATACATCACATACACAAAATTGAGTGGGGAAGTGGTTATCACAACTTTGACAACTGAACATGCGCAACACTGCTAATTAGTGATGCAGCTGTGATGATATCAATGACGGAAGTCCCACTTCCGCAATTATTTCATTTACAATATTTCGATGTCAATGAATGAAATTTAAGATTAATGACGATGAATGGATAATGTGTACTATGACTTGTTACAAATCTTACTATATTTACTACAATGAAACACATTATGTGGGGAGAGTACAATATTTGGATTCTGTATATAACAAGGAACAATTTGGTATGAAAATCATGGTTAAACATGTTAAGTTATATTTGAGCTTGGTGTACTTGAAAGTTGACCCTTATAGGTTATTTCCGGTGGAATGGATTTAGTTGTTAGGAAGTAGAATAGAGGGCACTGAATACAGACTCTGAAATGTTTACTCCTACACATAATAAGAGTAATGACAGGTAGTAGAGAATTGATGACAGGAAAAGACTGTCACAAACAATTTTAATGAGAGGATAATGAAATCTCACATTTTGGAGAATATAAATAGAGCACTCTCAGTACAGAGAATCAGAGAGTGTGGGGATAAAGCTCTATAACACATCACTGAGAAGAACCATTCCAACCAGAACTCGACGGACCATCTCGATGTAACCGTCCATACTCTGTATATCTAATATGCAGAATAAATCATTGAAATTGGAAATGAATCTGGAGTTTCCCTTCGCCTAAGACTGAGATACCCAACGCTCTGCCGGACTTGGAAAACACACATACCCTTGTGTAAGGATGCCACTAAACTTCTGAAACCAGGAAGCCAAAACAGTCAGATGCACAAAACAAGCCTTGTAAATTAATTTCTGACCATTGGCACTTTAAAACCTGATGCATGTACACTTAATGTGCCGCTATATGTGAGGCATACACTGCCTTGCACAATTTGTTAAGAGTGGTTGTAGATTGCAAGTACATAGTTGTCCCTGTCTTCAGGACCACTCCATTGAGAGACCACCTGCCCTGAAAGGGCACCTTTTCAGCCCAATTCATTGCATGTAATTTGGTTTTCCAACCAGAAACCATCCATTCAGCATACTTTGCCTTATACATATATTACATGTTATTTTTTTGCCATTTATGGTTTTTAGCTCTGCTGACTTGTCATTATGCAGAGTTTATGCCATCCATTTGCATGTATATGTTAACTTTTTACTTTTCCCACTTTTCAAAAACGGTTTTGTGGAATACTTTATTTTACACATGAAGGTTCACCAGGTCGGCCTCTACCAAGTGTACAAACAAGATGAGGAGCCAACATTGTTTCTCTTTTTTAGGAATTGTTGAATAATTTTACAGACAAAAAAATCAAAAGTTGATTTTCTTAAAAACTACGTGCCCAATTTGTTTGATATTGCATGTAGGGTCTACAGGGATCACTTAGTTCTCATTTTGGCTAGCAGGTGGTCATACTCTTTTTTTGCTACTGTTTAATGAAGTTTTGTGTGTTAAGGCTTTTTTCAGCTTCTTGTCTAAAAATATGCACAGAACTCTTTGAAATTTTGTTAGATTTTCTTCTTCTTCTATTCACGGACTTCTCCCGAAGAATGATCTGATGGGTGTAGGGTGGGTGGGCTTCTATGTAGTTAACAGGTAAGACTAATTAATAAATATGTCAGATTCACTTCAAACTTAGTAGGGATGTACATCCAGTAGGTATCTACCAACTTTGTTAAAATGGTCATGCTCCAATGATTTTTGGATTTTATTTAATTTAATTTTATTATTATTTTGTTGTTTTTTTTGAGGGGGGCGGAGGGATAATTTTTGCATTCTTGTTGATTACCATTTTTTAGAACTCCTATTTTACATGATTGTTCAAGTGCAATGAAAACATTCAGTCTCTGTGCTTTATATTTGAATTCAGATATTTCTATAAGTTAAAAGTGTTATGCGCACAGCAACATCTATATTTTGAATCTTCTACTACCCTTCTCCTCAATGTAATGTAAAGGTGATAGGATTGTTAAAATTGGCATTGGCACAAAAAATTTACTTTATTTTACATGTACTTGAACTGTGATGGTCAACATCAACTACACAGCAGTTGGTTAGAAGTTCATGATACAGGAAATATAGAGACAAAGTTATAGTTTCTGCTGTCATTTTATAACCTATCAATGATTTTCATATAGATTAAAATCAGATCCAAGTTTTAATTTATGTACATGTTTGCAACCATTAAGCTTGATACAAATGATTGAAAAACATCAGATCTAGAATGCAGCACATGTGTAGGAGGGGTGGATTTGGATGGGGGTTGAGAAGGCATTATTCCCCTCTGCCCACCTTTTTTTTTTTGCTTTACAAAATACATGTGAATACTTTTGTTTAAACGCTCTTTAAATCTTTGTTGCACTTCAGTCTAAAAATGGCTTAGAGTCCAACATTTCACACAAAACATTTCTGGGGTAGGACCCCCAGACACTCATTTTCACAAAATAAGTCAATGTTTCACCACCCTTTTTTCAGATTCCTTGTTCTACCCCTGGGTGCATGTTGTTTGTGTATCTGCCACAAGCACTGCTTATGGCAGGCTATCACACTTCTGTAAGGTAACCCAGACGTGAAAAAATGCAGTGATAATTTTAAGTGTTTTACTTCAAAGAACAATATCATTTAGACCATATGATGTTAAAACTGTGCAAGCATGGAACATGCATATGGCTGATAAGTATCAAGACTGAAGTTACCAGCTGAGCTGAGTGTGTCATGCAAGCCCAAGGCTCAGCCACTTTTTTTTCCATTTTGTCATCAAGGCAAGTATGATACAGTATTTCACTTGCCCCATATCTAAAGTCTGGTTGTAAAAGCAGAATTCCCGACTACCTACCCAAAAGGCAAGTGATTCGAAATTTTCATGCCGAAGTGGAATATATCATTGTCCTGGTATAAGGTGGTTTCCACTTAATGATGAATAAATGGTCAATAAATGATGAAATTTCTTTTCAAATGAAAGAAAAACTAAATGTCCATGATTCTTAAACACAAGCAACCATTAAAATATCTTGCCTTGGCAAGCGCTTCGTTACACTGGGCAGCACCGTAAATTTTCTTTTTTTTTTTTCATTTTGTTTTTTATTTTTGTTTGATGACACCAGTATTAATTGCAAGGGAAAAGAGATGTCATTGAAATTGAGAAGTTGTTTCAAATTTTCACTCATGATGAATGAAAAATTGTGATCCCCATGCAGTGTATCAACATATACACGACTAGGTACAAATTTTACAAATTAGCTGTGGGGCTCAACATCAAATCCAGCTTTCTACAGGAATGCAAATGTTGCATGAGGACATTTAAGAAAATAATGCAGTTAACTGCTGACTAGACAACGGATTGGTGCATCCATAGCTGTTGGACTTTAATGTAACAGGACTCAAAAGATGCCCTTCACTGCACTTCATCCAGTAGGACCACAAGTCATTTTTCAACTAGCAGTGTACAAACAGATTGCCGAGGGGCAAGGTAGTCTAAAGTACACCACTGGACGCTGTTAAGCAGGAAAACTTGATATGAGGTGGCAAATGCTGAACGATGGGATAATATACAGTTGTACCTGCTGTATGTGGCCACCCCTTCTGCCAAGAAAAAGTGGCCTGTCACCACAGGTAAATTTATCAAAGAAATTGACTCCTATGTCCGAGCCTAGGGACCACAAAAAGCAATTCGGCTGCTCACAGGAGTGGTTGCATACAGCAGGTACCACTGTATATGTTTTCGGTTTGCATTAAACTACCTTATGCATATACAATGTACATGCACCGAACATGCAGAAGTGTTTTCTTACATGATGTTTTTGTGAAGTTGCAAATTGGCCACCAGCATTGTACATGCCGCACTGTCACATTTACATGCAAGTTTTAGTTTTGGAGGAACCTAAAATGTTGCAAAACTGAATTATTATGTTTTAACACCATTATCAAAAAATGTTTCTTTCACAACAAAGCTTAAAAGCACAGGCTCCCTGTCTAAATGTTTCGGTCTGAATAAAAGACTGTGTGCATCAATCACTCAAAATGAACATTGTCATCTTGACAACTAGGTAGTAACAATCTCTGTAATCTGTACTCTGTTACTGAGCGCATGTGAGAAAAGATTGAAAATACGTCTGTTAGTGGGCAAGTAGGTAGGCCCTGTAACATCGCCTTGAGTTCTGATATAAGGAAAAGACGTGACAACAGCCTGCACCCTTTTCATTTCACGAAAAATGTACACTCTATAGATCATTACTTGGTCAGGATTATGATGTGCACAAATGTCATGCAAAGACATAAAAATAGGGGTGAGATGGCCCCTTACAAATATCCAATCACCAATGTGATAAAGACAATCTACAGAGAATTGAACAGCTAATTTGGAAACATTCAGCATTTTCACCGAATCCTTTTCATCATGAAAGGACCAAAGTACACCAAGGGGAGGGGTGCACTGCAGGTGCATGCTTTTAATCATGTAATAAAATTAAGTCACGAGTAAACTTTTTTTCTTATCATCATGGTGATGCATTGTTTTTCTGACCAGTGTATGTATTTATCCGTGGGAGCCTGTCATATTGGTCTGTGATTTTTTTTCGAAATAGCAAGGATATGGGTAATATCCCTGGAATTAGCAACTAAACCTACAGACAAAGTATGAGAAACTAAATGATGAAACTTACGCGATGCATTTAGTGTAATACTGTACGTTCACTATATATATATATATATATATATATATATATATATATATATATATATATATATATATATATATATATATATATATATATATATATATATATTCTTAACATCAGATCAATAAAAGAACCAAAGAAGTGACAAACTTTTTCAGTACTTCCATTTTTTCTGTGAAAAAAAAAAAACAAATACCCGGTACCAAAAAACAAAACTGTGCTTCCACTTTTTCATAGGGATGGAGGTGTACTGGGAAAAAATAAAGTAAATTTATCCCTCTTGCTCTTGGTTGTTTATCAGAGATCTCAGTCTCTTCTTGAAAGGTGACAGAGAGGGGGCAGACACAACATATAAATCAGGAAGAGAATCCCATTGATCCATTTTATGAAAAAGTATTTGAACCAGTCAGTCCTAATAAGAGTAACATGCCTCTTACACTTAGCAAGGTTGAGTGGTGAATGTCCTCTTATTGATAGAGTGTGAAAACTTTCCCCGTGCATGCATACGGGTATTCAAGTTTAATAATGATGAAAATGTTGAATCAACACTTCCAAAATCCACTTCAATCTGTTGATTTTTAAAAATGAACCCTTTCTGTTTTCATTACACAATTATAAAAAAGTCCACTGAAGCTTAGGCCTAATATACGGTCAATGAATAAAACAATCAGGGAAGTGCATACAGATTATGGCCCTAGGCCAGACGATTATCTTGATATTGACCAAGAATAAACAGGTATAAAAATTCCAAACGTTTGGAAACACAATATTGCATTCCTTTATATTTTAATATATCATGTAAAATGTACACGGCTTCTAGACTACCAAGTTTCTCCAATGCCATGCTAACGCGTCGACGTCTGGACTCGGGAGTCAACTTTGTGGCACAAGCCCCACGACCGCTCTTGGGTCCCAGGACACTGGCCAAGTTCTCAGGGGTTGGCTGTGCCTGTGGCTGTATTGAGGGCATAGCACCAGGAATAATGTCGACGTGGTATCGAAACCTAGCATCCTTCATCATACCACCGACAAACATAGAGTCTTCAAAATATAAAGTACACAGCACGCTTTAAAATATAATCGGAGGTGTCTTTCCAGTCGACCGCAAACCTGTTCCATGCCGTTCGGAGGCTAGACCGGCGGCCCGTCTTGTTGGTGTTGCTACACAACATTACCACAGAGCGATGGGCCATAGCAGTGACAAAAATAATGAGCTAGGTCTAAAAAATGAATTTGGTGCCAAAACCGATATTTTGCGTTAGTTAGAGATAATCTAAAATTTTGAGTCACGACAAAAATGTGTGTCCGATCACGAAATGGCCACGACTGCCCACGTCGAATGCCAGATTCACAAACGTGTTCCCGCTGTGACGTCACCAAAATGGATCTTCCCGATTGAAATTTTCTCGGACATCCTTGGTGGCGCTATGTTTGAAAGCACCAAAAAACCCATTACACATATTGTGTGTAACAAATGTACCTCATTATTGTTATTTTCATATATGATCTTACGTCTGGGGCAACAAAAACGTTGTTTGCAGCATGTTTATATTTTCCAGGACCTGCCCTTTAATAAGTTCCTGAAAATTTTGATATATAGGCCTGTAAAACTATTTTTTCTTTCTTTTTATTTCATTATATTTATTTATTTCAATTATTAGTATTTTGATTTTTTTTGAACAATTTGGAACGAAGGGGAGGTGGGTGGGTGGGGTTATGTACATGTAGTAGGCCTTGGCCTACACAGCATTATGCACAATAGGCATGAATATATAACAAAGGAGGGGCATAATTAGCAGCTTTTGGAGAAAATGTATGATTTTCCTTCTACCATCAAGATGTGGGTGGGTGAGTTGTATAACATAAGTGTCCTTGGGTAGCCATAATGGGTTAAAATATATATTAGGATCATGGGGTACATGTTTGATTGATAAAATTGAAATGCCACCACTCAAACATGTAATTCCCACGTCATCTTTACCAGATGGTGCGTTGGATATTCACATGACGTTTCCACTAAACTGGAACAGTATAATTAGGTCAAATTGGATTTGTAAAGTGTCAAATTCGAATCTGCTTAAAACCTTCAGCTTTTTGAGAAGGTGGGGTAAAGAAAGGCCAAGCTACATGAGGACTGTTCCAACTACAGCCCCGGAGGTATAGACTATAGATACGTAGGGCCAGTGGAAGAGCCAACGTTTTTTTTTTTTTTGTTTTTTTTTTTGTTTTTTGTTTTTTTTGTGATCAATTAAAAAAAAAAAACCCGACGAAATCCCAGGGAGTAAAAAAAATGCATATTTTTATCAATGTGCAAAGGGGGAAATTGTCCATTTTATACCTTTACCTGGGTCACTGTGGGGTTTATTCCGTCCCATGAATATTTAGGTCACTTTGTCGTGCAGTGTCTCATTTTAACTACCAGTGCATATATAGCTCTGTTCAAATATGCTCTTTGTCAGTTTTCCCCGTCCAAAATTACGGCTTGTCCTAAGGGTATTGGATCACAAAACAATTGGGTCGGTATTGATAACATTCACCCAATTTTTAAAACTTGTTACCACAACAAAGGCATTTTACGGCTCTCGTACTCTTGATTTTGGTGCCGATGTATAATGGCAAGTTTTGAATGGGACTTTTGAATAGCCTAGAGTGTGGTCGCTACAGTTCGCTACGCTAGGGCATTACTATATACAGACGCGAACGAACCCATGCCATGGCTATCGTCAAGTATTGCACTGCTCGCTGCTCAGTATTCTTGCGGAATAAAGCGTGTATAGTACGCAAGCAATAAATTAAAAAATAAACTCTGAGCAATACTTTAGGGTAAACAGAAAACACGTGAAAAGTTCATTTTCAGCTCAACATTATTATCCAAAAGTTCTCTGAACACCGAGGTTTTGGCTTTGAATTTTATATAGGCCTACGTTGGTGTATGCTAGCATGCGAATTAATGATAATTCGTATGTATTCTCTGGGTAAATTGGACCTTAGATTGGGGGTACATATTGAACTAGTGGTCCAAAATACACGTTATGTTGCCTCTTTTGCTTTCTTAGGAAAGAAGCAACATTATGCGCGACGGAGGGCACGACCTCTTATTGAAACTTTTCTTATCCTGTTAATTGGTGTTATTATTTTGACATATGAGTTCTTGGAGGTGCTTACACAGGTCATTAGATTTGTCTCAAAAACCACACTCCATCCGTCGCAATAAATGGTCACTTAAGTGGTACTTACAATTGTTGATATGATTGCGTCTGACAAAGCATTCTTTTCAATTTTAAAATGTCTCGTGTTAGCAAATTTGCAACACTATTCACTACAATTGCTCAGAGGTAGAAAGACACTACCACGGCCGAAAACTTCGTCCTGAAAAGAGTGGCCATATTCTGTCTGTCACACTGGAACTGTCATATTAAAGATCTTTAAGTTATACGAGTGATACTTTTGTTTCCTCAATTTTTGTTCCCAAGCCCAATGGTGCCAAAAAGAAGTACACGGAAAATCATACCTTTATCCCCTTACAAAATCAAACTTCTGGGATCAAGCTGGATTTTGCTGGCATTTGCTGGACATGCTGATAAGTGCTGGAACCACGTTGCATTTTGCTAGAAAAAGGACTTAATTTTTTCTCGATTTTCTGGTTTTTGCTGCAAATGCTGGATACTGGTGAAAACATGCTGGGTTTTGGTAGAAAAATAACTTACTTTTTTTCCCAGGGTATTCTCATTGATGCTGGGAATGCTGGGTATTGCTGGAAACAAGCTGGATTTTCCTGGAAAGAAAGCTTAGTCTTTTCAGGGTTTTCTTGTTTTTGCTCCGGATGCTAGATATCGCTGGGAGCAGGATTGATTTCGCTGGGAAAAGAACTTGTAAAATTGTAGAACGTTAGATTTTTGTTAAAGATGCTGGATTTTGCTGGAGTATGCCTCCGGGTAGAGAACTTTGAAAATTATGAATCTTTAGTCGTTGACAGCCCAGCAGAATCCGGCACAGTGTTAATTTTGTTACTGCCTAGTATTTGATGGGCATGCTGGATTTCGGTTGTTAAGATTCTGCTGAAATTTGCTGGCACAAACTATAGTCCAGCAAATTCTTATGTGTTACCACAATATGGTTTTGCTAGATTTTTCACATTTCTCAATCAAGCAAATAATTACGTTTTGGTGTTGTTGGTTTTTGTGTGTGTGTGTGTGTATGTGTGTGTGTGTGTGTGTGTGTGTGTGTGTGTGTGTGTGTTTGTTTGTTTTTTGTTTTGTTTTTGTTTTTGTTTTGTTTTTTGTTTTTTGTTTTTTGTTTTTTTTTTTGTTTTGTTTTTTTGCTGGACCTGCTAGATTACAATTAAAAAAAGATCTCGATCTTGGTAAGATATTCAATGGTCAAGATTTCTGTGAAAGGAAGGCAGCATGGGCGATAAAGAGGAACAAGTGTGTCTACACTCGCTCAAGTTCCAATTTTAATATCGATGTTTCAGCATTATTAATAAGCCCCAAAAGTTTTATTTTAGTGTACAATCTTATGCATATATCTTACAACTGGATCTTTAATTACCTGTGCCAGATTTTTGAAAAATTCATTAGACTTATACCTATCAAAATATTGAATGAAGATACAAAATATTTGATCATCAGTTAGCCTCATTTTCAGATGTTTGCAAGGCGGAAATTTTTGTTTAACTGAATTTGCAGATTGTGAAGACTGCGTTTTGTTGTGCAGTGTTGAACGACTGCAGAATTCAACAAAGCATGGGGCAAGGCAACAAATTTAAAATCTAATAGTCTTTCCCTTGTGGTTGGATCAAACATTAGCAATGGTTAAACCTGCGTAAACATCACCAGCCTTCAATGGGAGCAAAATATAGGGAAAGAGGTGGATGTGCAAACACTGCAATGGCTGGGGATAATTCACAAGGCTATCATAGCGGAAATGGCTTGTGAGTACACTATTATAAAATCATGAACTTTCATGTCTTAACGTTACTGGATTAATACACAGTATGGATATATTTATTGACATGAACCAATGAAACTCAGTATGGTATAAGTACAGTCACAATGGATGTGATGTACAATGTAAGACGCAAAAGATGAAATCGTGCCTTTCATGGGATCACACTTAACACGAAACCCCACCTGAACCCACCAAAACTCACCGAAACCCAAATTTGTGCTGGATTTGGTCGGGATTTGATTTAATCCCAACAGAATCCAGCGACATTTTGTTGGAACTGGCTGGGAAAATGCTGGATGTTGCTGGATGCTTGGCAGAAAATGTTGGATTATGCCGGATGTTTTCTCCAGCATTTTCCACCACGCCCAGCCCTATCCAGCATGATCCCAGCATTCCGTTTTTGTAAGGGTCCAGATTGAATATTAATATTAGTAGATTTTTACATATCTATAAAAAGTTTCAAATACACAGCCTTTTATCAAGTTCACAGTCTCGCTGACGTTTCGTTCAGTGTCGTACATAATTTTAATCGAAAGGTTCGGCAATTGCAATATTTTATGAAAGTCCGGTGTACTTCTATAATAGTCCATAATAACTCACTGGCACTGTCCAAATGTGAATTTTAAACAAGTGTTGTACATTTCTCTTTTTGGATTCTTCAACGTAACTGTAAGCATTTAAAAAAATCGAAAACAGAAAACAAAATTGGGTAGATTTCAGGCGAAATCAAACAGCTTTGATGCACGTAGTAACACCTGTTTAATGCTGTCCTTTCCGTAAAGGCCGTATCTCACTTCGCTGTGAAAGCTCAAGACCAGTTGGAGACGCAACATTGCGAGAAGATATGCGAATATGCGCCGATATTCATTTGGAATCACAGTGATTAGGTACTTGAAGCAAGTTTTGATATATATATTTGAATATGAATTCACACATATATTGCTTGAATGTCGGGCGAAATTTGTGCAAAGTTCGCTTAAATTAAGTACCACAAAATTGCGAATTCCTTACATTTGCGACTGTTGTGCAATAGTTGTGTGTTTGTCTTGCGGCGGTCGTGCAACAGTCATGCAATTTTTTCGCAATTTATTCCCAAATCATTCTCAATTGGGGAGCCGCCATGCCAGTTCACATGTGTTTCGCACCCTGAATTTCAAATTCTTCCTTTTGTCTCCAGTCAGTCACAATATAGTTTCATATGTCACCAACCCCTCACAAATTTGTTTCACATTTTTCTCCCTTTCCAACTCGCGGAAACAAAATTGAGATGGGTTCCAGACATGTTCGGGACACCCGCGACGACTCTGTGACTATTTTGAGAGAAAAAAATGTCGCACACTTTATTTGAACATGTTCAAAATTTTAGCAACACAACAGTGCAGTTCTGCGACTATGGGGAGGAAATTGAAACCCCTGGAAGCATTTCAAGACCTTTTGGACCATCCAGGCGAATGCCGTTCACAATCTGTCGTCAACAGTAGCAGCCCAGAAAGATGCGATCTTAAACATAGTTTGGCGAAGTCGCAAAGCATTTTGCGACTAGTATGAGGCAGTTGCAGATTTAGGCCTACCCGGTTTTGCGACCTGTTTTTGTTTTGGTGACATGTTCCGGAATACCCAAAATTGTCTGCGACATGACCGCAACCCACATTTTGGTCGCTCGCCCGTGCGACTGCTTTGTGAATAGGGACCCAGCACGCCTATTTCAAGTGCACTTGCACAGCGCGTCATTGCGTATTGCCAAGAACCATCGTTCGTGACGCCAACCAAGGGAAAATGCACGGAACGGCACGCACACGTATTCACACAGACTTGGCCGTTTTGATCAATTCGTGATTGAGATCGATATAAGGTCACCCCACATGCACCGGACACGTGGCCTTATAAGAGTGGTGGCCTCTTTTGAGGTGCTGTTTATTATAGAAATCCCATACTTGTTGCACGGAGAAGTGGCCTTTATAGAGGGGGTGGCCTTTCTGCATGGGGGGCCTTATAAGAGGCAGACCACTGTATTCACTCTGTTAGGATGTAGCCCACGAGTTTCTGTTTAATTTTACAAAGATACCATATGGAAATGTAAAGCAAGTCTTACCCAATAAAAGACATTGGATCATTTTGCATGAATTGCACAAAGAAAAAAAAATACGGCTTTTTTTTTGCGTAAGCATGTCACACGTTAGGCAACAAAACAACAAATACCAAGTGGCTGGCTGTGCCAGTTGCCAAAACTGGGCAGAGTGCTGCAGCAGGGGAGGAAAACAAACCATTGTCTGTTGTGCTCCTCACACCCGGGCCCTGACACCGACCGTTCCCTCGTGTTCCTCCATGATACTTTTTTTTCTCGGTTGAGGTCAACATATATTAATTATGATTGGTTCAAAGTTACCATGTGTCGCACGGGTTATCCCCATAATTAGAACGACTGACAGGCAATGCTAGCATTGCGCGCACCGTTTGAAAAATTGATTCAACCTCGCCAGACAGGCACTGATCATCGTGCCATAGGCTCAACACATTTTGTAGCACGCCAGTCGCCAGATGCAAGAAAAAATGAGACTAAAACGCATGCTTAAAAAGGCATGTGCGCACGTTTGAACACGCCGGTGGCAAGCATATCTCCCTGGCGGCGTGCAAGATGTGTTGCGCATTGTTCAAGCACGCATAAAACTGTGCGAGTTTAGGTGTTCCATGATGCAGGAGTTGTACCGTACGGTACAACCTAGTATAATTTTACTGCAAATGTGCATTGACTACATGAACAAGATACAACATACAAATCTTGATAAAAAAAATATTATATCCAACATTTGGAAGGATAATCCAGTCAGCAATTAGGTTATGGTCCATGTTCATAGTCAAAATAATCCATTATGTGGTGGAACCCCAGACGAATATCTGATTAAAACTGAATGCTGCATAAGTAAGCCACGTCTCTCATATCACTAGAACTTCAATAATCAAGCTAATATGCTTCTTAATTTGCCTTTGCAGTGTGCATTGATTCTATCATACTTATGCAAACAGTATAATCGACATAATAATCACTATATGGTACTTTCGCAACCAAGAAGAAATATGATAAATAAAACTATGCATATCGTGGTATTGTGACAATGAAAAGAAAGCAACAACATGTAGATATCAGATTACTTTTCACATGATGAATCAAATAAACATTCCATGCGCCAAGTATTAATTACAAATAAAAAAATAAAAAAACAAAAAAAAACAAAAAAAAAACAAGAACACACACACACAGACAACCACACACAAGCGGGTACATAGTCTTTCTTAAGACCCTAGTTAATTCGAGAGAGAGAGAGAGAGAGAGAGAGAGAGAGAGAGAGACAGAGAGAGAGAGAGAGACAGAGAGAGAGAGAGAGAGAGAGAGAGAGAGAGAGAGAGAGAGAGAGAGAGAGAGAGAGAGAGAGAGAGAGAGAGAGAGAGAGAGAGAGAGAAAGGGTCTTTTAAATTCCGCATGGTTACGTTTGCACCCGTTCGGCGGCGCTGCTGTACCTGTCAAAAAAAAAATAAAATAAAAACAAAAACAAAAAAACAACAAATCACCGGCCGGGCAACAACCGTCCGAAACACGCAGGTACACCTTGATAGCACGTTTTGCAGCAGGTCTACAGCTGGGCAACACTGTCGGATGACCATGAAACGCTCTTCCAGCTGTAGTAAAGACGTCTGGGCGACATTCAACAGGGGAACAAAGTCGAAATTCATGTTGCATCGTACAGCCAAATGTCAGCAACGACTGTGAATTTGCAATCTTATCCGCTGGACTACATAATAGATCCATTGTATCACGCTGGATGTAGAATACAGTAGTCTAAAACAGATAATTATGTTCTTTCCATATTCATTGTATGTATACTGTAACGCAAAATGTTTACATGAATTTTCCATGATCTACTTAGCAGAATCTATTCCAATTCCAATAACAATGGACAAGTTTCTAATTATGGGTCTACTGGCGACGTAAATTTGTTACTCGGTTGCATCTTGCCCAAGCTTCTGTGCTACTGTTTGCAGCACCGTTCTGACAGTAGGCCTACCTTGCTTGGCCATTGCAGTATCATGCTGTAACCTATGTCATAAAAAATTACCCGTCCTCTGATCGACTGTCACCCGACTGAGTTCATAGAATGTATAATGCAATGTGAATTTCGACTTTGCTCTTTTGTTCGTTGTCGCCGAGGACCACTTTGTGGGGTGGCTTGTTCTAGCTCGACGCTATGACAGTCCTTTCACTTTTTTTAAATAATATCCATTAGCTACTTTTTTAATACCGAATTAACTAAGAAAGGGTCTGAAGAAAGACTAGCGAGCACGACTTAAGGACATTTTTATAAATTATACTGAGGGCAATATGTGCGTCAATTTATACTAAGTATCGTATGGTTATAAATTTTGAGACATGCTGGTGATTATAGCATCCTACAGTTCCTTTATTGTTAAAGGGAAGTAAGGAGATCAGTAAATTGGTTCACGTGTTTTGAAGCCCATTTCTAAGTGTAATAACATTGAACTGTCAATTCTATTGCGTGTCCTAGTGTATTTTAAAATTGCATTAAAGTACGTACAAACTTCTAATTGCAGTTATGGTCAATGTGGCAGCTAGGAATATGAGATAAATGATATATTTGTCTTACAATCAACATATCTGTAAACCTCAGGATTTCCAATTATTTATATCACGTGATACAAGAAATGTTTACATGTAACGAGTAAACGCGCACACTTTTTTCATCTTTGCTATATTGTACCTCTTCGAGGTTTGTACAACACCAATCGACGTTCACAGATAAACGGAGGAACTACCAACACATCATTCACAAAGCTAATA
This sequence comes from Hermodice carunculata, assembly GCA_964020975.1. Lineage (NCBI taxonomy): Eukaryota > Metazoa > Annelida > Polychaeta > Eunicida > Amphinomidae > Hermodice > Hermodice carunculata. The sequence goes on along the minus strand of OZ026618.1, from coordinate 40,965,095 downwards.
CAAACTATGTGTTGTTGTCCAAAGTTTGGGACGTTATTAATTTTAACTTCAGTGCTGACAAACAGAATGCCAGGTGAGCAAACAACCCTGTATGCTGTTTTTTTTTTTTTAAACCTCTGCCAATATAGGCTGGGGGTATTGCTATCGTGTGCATCTATGTGTGAATCCGTCCCTCCGTTCATGGGTCCCACCTTCTTTTGCACAATTTCAGAAAAAAAAAGTTGGGATCATGAAACTTGCTTAGTTGATCACCCTTTTTAAATTAAAGGACAGTGAGCATGACCTAATTTGAATGTCACCAGAACCATTTTTTTTTTCTCTAATGGATATGTTGTGCATGAGATCCTACGGACTGGATAAGATGGGATCATAAGACTTTAACAGTTCATCACGCCTGTAAGAGTCTAGCTGAAGCTTGACGACATTGATCTTGATCTGATTTCAAGGCCACCAGATTTTTTTTCTCTAATGAATATGTTGTACATGAGATCATAACGACTCAGGATAAGATGGGATCGTAAGACTTTTACAGTTAATCACGCTTGTAAGAGTCTAGCTGAAGCTTGACGACAGTGATCTTTACATGATTTCAAGGCCACCAAGGTCAACCAAATAAAAAAAATGCAACGAATATCAGAAGAACCAGATAAACTATGGTTACAAAATTTCTACAGTTGATCTCCCTTTCGACAGGTGTATTCAAATTTTAAGTAGAATGATTTTGATGCAACTTCGTTTGAAATTCTTGTGCGTGATATATCCACATCATTCTTATGGTCGGCTGAGGCGTTTTAAGGCGTTAGCCTTTACGATTTTTTTCCCAAGAATAGATTCACTTAATATAGTTATGAGCACATCACAATATATAGGTCGGTGTTTAACAGAACTGACACACGGACACTTGTGCCACTAGTACACTTCGTCCCTTCTGAAATCTGTGAAAGTTTGCTGTGCGATATTTCTCCGTCTATGTGAGACAAATACGACAACAACTGTATGAACACTTAAAGGGCATGATTTGTCTTATCAATGGGAACATCAAGAGTAGATACATTTCCGTAATATATTATATTGCACGTTTATATGCGTCAAAGAGAACTCTGAGCTGAGACTACCTATACGTAATTGAATAAATATGATATAAATCCACAATTACAGTTCTATTCACATAGTTAAATCGATTCATATATTTACATACATGGCTGCTGTTGTGCATATGTTTGTCAACTTATGATACTATACGTCAAATGCGACATATATAAAATAAGCTCATGCTTAATTTATAATTCCCTTTTTAATGCATACTATACTTCATTGTTCATGTTTTTTGTTATATATAAATATAAATATATATATATATAGAGAGAGACATAGATAGATAGATAGATAGATTCATAGATAGATACATAGACAAACAGACAGAGAGACAGACAGACAGATAGATCGATCGATCGATGGATCGATAGATAGATAGATAGATAGATAGATAGATAGATAGATAGATAGATAGATAGATAGATAGATAGATAGATAGATAGATAGATAGATAGATAGATAGATAGATAGATAGATAGATAGATAGATAGATAGATAGATAGATAGATAGATAGATAGATAGATAGATAGATAGATGCATGGCTGGGTGGGTGGTTGGCCGGCTAGCTGGACAGACCAACAGACAGATAGAGAGTGTGTGTTTGTGTATTTCAATATTTACACTTTTTACGGAAGGGATTCCTTATTGCAGTCAAACACAGTGTTACTTACCTTGATAGGTCTATTATTGTGCGTTTTGAAGCACCAGCTTTGAATCTTGATTTATGTTGTGTATATTTTTCTCAGCCCATCAACAAGGTTTTCTTCCTAGTAGATTACAATAACTCAGTTATTAGGCAGTTTGGGAGATTGGAAAAGTAAAAAAGAAAATATTTTGTGGGCGGATATTTTATATTTTGACTTCTAGAAAGCAGTTGATAAAGTACCCCACATGCAACTTCTAAAACGATTGAGCCCTATGACACCATTGGAGAAGTAAATGGGTGGATTAAAGGCTGCTTAACAAGCACAAACCATAGATAGTGTGTGAATGGTAGCCTCCGAACGTGGTAAAACGTGAGAGCTGTGGTCTGCTACAAGGCAGTGTACTTGGACCCTTGCTATTTGTGATCTATAGTAGTTATCTGCCGGACTTCAACTGTGAAATTAAAATATATGCTTATAATACAAAAATATATGGCGGACCAAATGTAAGTCGGATTTGTTCATTTCCGCAGCTAAACACCGACGCAATTTTTCTTCCACCTAAAACATTGTCACATTTTGCATCTTAGGAAAATTGGTTCATGATACTACACCATGGGTTTTAGAGGACAGAAGTGTTCAATCAAATTAAACTGTGTGTGAAACATATTTGGGAGTGAACATTGACCGATACTGCTTAATTTATCAGCATTTCATAAATATTAGTCTATCTTCAGCAAATAAACTAGTCGGAATAATGGGAAGAGCCTTCAGAAACATGGATATATCAACATTTAAATACACACACAAAGGCCTTGCTAGACTTCAGCCGGGGCATTCTTCCTCTGTGTGAAATCAATCGACAGTTAAGGAGTCTGATCTGATTGAAGAAGTAAAAAAGAAGAGCTACAAAATTAGAATCTGGTTCTAAAGATAAGGATTATGATGAAAGACTCAGGTTTCTTGGCCTGCCAGCACTATATTTTAGAAGACTTAGAGGGGATATTATTCAAGTTTACAAATAGTCTCATAGTATGTACGATACAGAGTGGAATCTTATGCATCCTTCAGCTGATTTAGTTGTGACTCGTGGATATCAGTTTAAAATTATTAAATCAAGTGCAAATAATATATTAAGAAAACCTTCTTTTCTGTCAATGATATGTGATGCTGGTTTATCATATCTGGGTGTGCTGTACTGCACTCTTCCAAACAGTCTTACATGCTGCACGATTTCATAAATTACAAACATCCAGAAAAATGCCCACAATGCACCCATACGTACACATGCACCCTTGTATCCAGTTATTTTGAGGCAAGCTTGATAAGGCATACTAAATACCAGGTATGTCACCATTAATACAAATGAACATTCCAGAAATGGTGGCATGTAGGGCTACATATATTGTTTCAGTTGAAATGAAAGAGGGCATACGATGTAATTTTTCTCCTGCTAAAACGTACAAGCCTGGGCATCCATTTTCTAACACCGGAGTACTATAGTGGTATATCGATGAAGCGTGTAGCAGTGTTGTTGTTGTTTGTTTGTTTCTTTTTTATGTCTTTTTTTCTGTCTCTTTTTTCTTTTTTGTTTTGATTTTGTTCTGCTTTTTTTTTTTTTTTTTTTTTTTTTTTTTTTTTTTTTTTTGTTTGTTTTTTTTTTGTTTTTTGTTTTTGTTTGTTTTTGTTTTTCTATTATCATCACCACCTGCATTATCTTTGTGTAAAAGACAGTTGATAGTCAGCGTCACACCTCAAAGTATAATTTTACATCTGATGTGAGTGTCCTCATGTGTAACATGAGTGACACTTCGCTTTGTGTTAAAAAAGTTATAATTCTAAATTTAGAAAAAGTATTCTTTTCGCACTTTCTGCTTATTGCGTGGCTTGTTGTCCCTTGTGTCTCTTCATGTGTGAGCTAATTGTCTGGCAGCATGTTTTAACTGGTAATCGTGCCGGGTGAATGGCAAAGAAAGGCCACTGCATGCACACTTAAGACCACAATACCATCACAAATCTATCTATCTATCTATCTATCTATCTATCTATCTATCTATCTATCTATCTATCTATCTATCTATCTATCTATCTATCTATCTATCTATCTATCTATCTATCTATCTATCTATCTATCTATCTATCTATCTATCTATCTATCTATCTATCTATCTATCTATCTATCTATCTATCTATTTACTTATCTAATGTTGATTCAACTTAGATTTTCGTATAACTGTGGGAAGCATTTAGGAAAACCGAAAAGGATTAAATGATCCATGAATGCATCCTCTAGACTGTTTTTCCCGAGCAAGGTTCCACAACTAGGGACAAATAATAACGAGATTACGTCGCAAACCTGCTGCAGTAAAATATAGCAATGATGACATATAAATTTTTACAAGCACGTACGATTAGTAAATAAGCAAATTTCTAGAAGATGACCTAAAAGGAGAGTTTATATATATTTCAGAATACAGATCTAAAAGCTAGGAGATCCTAATATTTTACAAATGACCCCAACATGCCTTAGTAATTGTCGTTGATGCATTTTTGTTCGGTCAAACGTTATACGCTCTTCTGAAACTTTCGGCTGTAGTTATTCTCAAATTTCAAACTGAAGTTACCATTATAGACACTGCATGGCCAATACAATGTGAATGAATGTTCTTCTTACCATTACATTTGGCTTGCCTCATTTATACCGTTCAAATCACACGCACACACACACACACACATATATGTATGTATATATATATATATATATATATATATATATATATATATATATATATATATATATATATATACATATATATATATATATACAAACACATATATATATATATATATATATATATATATATATATATATATATATATATATGTATGTGTGTGTGTGTGTGTGTGTGTTCGATAAACTTTGAAGACCATGCTTAAAAATTGCCCGATGAAGCGACATCCACATTCCTTGCAAATAATGCCTTTCGTGAGTTTGTTGTTGTTCGAACGGAATCTAGAATTTGATCTGTATGACACTTTATTGTGTGCCTTATTGCTTGTTATGTACATTGTGTGCATTTAAGAACATGGTTAATATTACACTACAATTGAAGAGCATAGACACAGTTTTAAATAAAATAAAATACATCTCAACATATCTGTAATATGAATCTGTGTTCGTTTATGAAAAGTTACTCTCTGGATCCTAACGTATCAAACTGAGATACATGTCATTCATGGAAAAGGAACAGGCGCGTTTGACCGCCATGATGTTGCAGTATAAAGTTACCACATATTCACGTCCATTAGACTTTTACGGAAATGGCTACGTTTTCTGGGTTAGCAATGCCCTACGATAGCACTAGACGATGCTGCTGCTGCTGCTGTTGCTGCTGGCTGCGGCTGCTGCT
>OZ026618.1:40949945-40957445 GCA_964020975.1 Hermodice carunculata | reverse complement strand
TGGATGTAAAGAAATGGTTGATCAAAGTAGAAAACGCATGTACAATGTCATCATCCTTAGTCCACTTTGCGTGTATTTCTGTCCTCATATATTCTGCGCGTCAATCTTAAACGTGACAGTTATAGACATTAATGCTTAAAAAATTAATACTGATTTAAAAAAAAAAATATGTATATATATATATATATATCTGCATTAATCCTAGATAAAACTTCAAAAAAACAAAACAATACAAAGTAGAACAAAAAGACGGAAATTATTTTAAAATTACAGTAGACCAAAATGAAATGTGGAATATTTTACCTAAATCTACTCTCGTTCATTTCATGTTCAGGCCGATGTTTCACTTAATAGATTGATACACGCCTGCCCATCGTCTGTACCAGAATAAAGTTTTTTTTTTTTTGCTTTTTGCACATGGATATGAATATGGTTCTTTAAAGTTTGTTTTTGTTTTTTGTTTTTGTTTTTTTTTTGCACATGGATATGAATATGGTTCTTTAAAGTTTTTTTTGTTTGTTTTTGTTTTTGTTTGTACATGGATATGAATATATGTTACATATATAAATATATATATATACATATATATACGTCTATATATGTGTTTATATATATATATATATATATATATATATATATATATATATATATATATATATATATATATATATATATATATATATATATATATAGTATTTGTGTCTTTTTGCCCAGAACCACTTCCTAGTAGTCATAACCTTATTCCGCAGTCCGAACGCATTACTCTCCATAAGCTAACCTGTCCCTGTCTAACCTATACACATATGGAATTACCTTTCTCCATATTGCTCACGTTTCTCTGTAAAATTTCTGACATAGGCTGTATCAGCCCAAACAAATCAAAAGGTCTTCAGCGGTAACTACTCAACATGTCTCGGAGGCTATTACCCGTACACGTCTCTCTGAGTAGCGGCTCCTTGTATGAGCTAAATATTCGGCAAAGACGACCCATATAATTATGAATATAAATGAAAGTGGCAAATGATGAATTAACTTAATACGTTTTTTTTTTTTTTTTTTTGCTTATAAATGCAGAGCTTCATTATGAAAAAAGAATATCTGTTAAACAAACCATAATTACTGAATTTGTATGGTACATGTTCAGACAAGAACAATTTGACTTACCCCTGAACCAAAATGTACCCTTTATAGCTGGACAGCTTATCATAGTTAAAGCACCGGCTAGTGTAAAACTGAAGTGGAAACAAGCTGTGGCATTATATTTAGTTCCCGTGATTGTTAAATAAACAGTTGCAGCAACACCACCTGTAAAAACCAAGGGAAATCCTAACAAGGACTGCAACAATGGACATCCAGCAACAGAAATGTAAAACAAACTCCATGTCACACCTGCCCCTCAAACTAATATGCTCTATTTTATTGCCGACCCTGAGTCAATGTATCAACGTAATGTGTCAAGTTTGTAATATTTGAGAGAATACTGTCAATTTTGAGTAATTGTTTTGGTTTTTATCTATGGAGTAAATGTGCATATTTACACATAAGTATATAAAAATAAACTTGCCTTAATTTACAAGGGAATCATGGGAATGGAGGGTTAGCAGTGGCTATGATCAATCGTAATTTTCATGATTGGCTGTTGAGCAATGCATGTGGAACGAAATGGCACAGGTAGAAATGTACAACGTAATTCAAAACCATAAAAAATGCGACATATTCTTCATATATATATATATATATATTCTGGGTATAGCCTTTTTCTTTGTTTTTTGTATTTTTTGTTATTTTAGCTTTTTTTTTTGGCCTTTTTTTTGTTTTTTCTTTTTTTAATACAATGGCTAGAAAGGAGTAGAAAACACCAAAATGCAGCTTCTAAACTAAACTCAAAATATTTATTAATAATCAAACTGTTAAAATGGGAATCTTTCGATGTACAAATGAAGTCTGTAGAACAGAACATATGGTTGTTTTTAGCATTATATATACATGTATATTCTTGTGGGGCACTTTATCATCATTGTTGCACTACGGAATTGTAATATGCCCTGTATGTCTGACCCCAGTGTTAAGACAAAATATAAGAAGGAAAATTCTTTGCCAGACCCACTTCCAGCTGGGGTGGTGGGGGAAGAAGGTGGTGTGCCTAAGGTGGGTAGTACTGGGCTTGCCCAAACCATACAGCTCGCGTGACTTTCTTATCTTTAGCTTAGCTACCTTGTTAGTCAACTAATATTATAAGATAGTCATCCACCTGTTTTTCAATCGTCCATCGTTGCCCGTGATTGCCTGCCTGAGTGGGGTTTGACAAGTGCATTCATATTTGTGTGTGTGTGTGTGTGTGTGTGTGTGTGTGTGTGTGTGTGTGTGTATTTGTTTGGCTTTGTTGTTGTTGTTTTTGTGTATTGGTGGCAGATGTTTTGAATAAAATGATCAACTTCTCCTAAACATTTGGCTAACTGATCCGGGATTCCATCGGTGCACCTAGCAGCTATCTTGAAATGTTACAGTTTGCTTTCTGTTTCCTCACAATTGTATCTGTTTTTCTCACTTTCCAGTTGTTCAAAGCAGTCACTAAATTGCGTTGAAACTTGGGGTGGGGACAACGTACCTGTGGGCAGGTTCAAGTGAAAGGAAGATCAAAGGGTGATGCTGAAGATCTCTCGTTTAACGTGTGTTTTCAATTTTGGTACATGTCTGTCGATACATATAATCACATTGGTGAAAATGTGAGTCAAAGAAGGTTGTAATGGTAATCACCATGTTTGATTTCTCCCAAACAATCAACCTGATTAATTTTAAAATTGATGGGGATGTGTATTAATTGGATATCATTTTGGTTGCATTAACACGGACAAACTATATTTTTCCCCTTTTTAAGAATTAAATCTAACAGCATAGTCTCTAAAACTACTTTGCTAATTGCTTGCAAAAAGCAGAGGTGCGCTTCTGGAGACCCATAGACCTAAATATTCACACCATGTTGCGCGATATTGTGTTCTTTAATTTTTGTTTTTCAATTTATTATAACCGTCATTCAGATTGTACTGAAACCTAGCCTGGTCCAAACGTATCTCGTGGGAGGGTCAAGCCGTGGTGCACTTTGTAGGGATGTTCACGATCCTTGAGAAGTAACATTTTTTTCTTCAAAGGTGATCGCGTAGTTAACACATACACTCCTAATGATTACAATGTATGTCCATGTGGATTGCAATGCCAATTCATGGTTTCAGCGTCACAAAAAAGGAACAGTCACCGAGGTCCACTTCCGATTTGATGAGGATGCACGCAGCATAATAGCTTAAGTTCTTGTTCTTGTTATTTTTTAAAGAATCAGTGGGGGGAGGTTTCAGCTGACATGTCAGATCTGAAGAAAGAATAATGCCTTGGCTACCTTTTCTTGCTAGTGCGGTATTGTTCTTGTGTAACCTGAAGAAAGGAGAATACTTCTGTTAAGTTTTTTCTTGAAAGTGTGTTGAAACGGTAACGCTTCTCTGATTTTCCTTTTTCCTGTTTTTTCCGTTTTTGAAGCAAAACTATTGAGTAGAATTTTTGATTGCACATTTCCTGGCCAATTGCTTCGAATTAATATGAAAAAGCTTCTGAGAATTGTGGCTAAATATTGTGCCAAAAGCATGTGTATTGGATACTCCATGGGGAGGGCTGTTGTCGGAGGAACATAGGATTTGTATGGGGAGAGCTGATAGTCAGAAATTGGTGTGGCGTAGGTAGATGAACAGTATTTCGACTGCTCGACCAGACATATTGTGGCACCACAGAACACCACTGATAGTCATTGGTGGCAATATCACTGCCCAGCGATACATCGACGACATTCTCGGGCCAATTGTATTCCCTTCCTGCAGAACCACGGGGGCATTGTATACTTTCCGTAGGATAATGCCGGACCACATATAGCCCCTCCCACCATGAATTTTCTGCAAACCCAGAAAGTCGATGTGCTATCAAGGCCAGGATATCATTCAGACATGATCCCGATTTAACACCTGTGGGACCAGCTGGGATGAAGTATCAATGCACGGATGCAGATGATGCAGGTGTTGCAGGAGGAGTGGGACCCCATTCCTGAGCAGGAGCCGATGCCTGATGCAAAGTGCACAGAAGAGATGCCTTGTCTGTATTGCTTTTATTGGACACACGTCCTACCGGTGACTCGTACCCATTGCAGTGTCACATATGACAAGCACGTGCATTTAATTAACGGTGGTTAACCATCGAGACAAAATAAAGTAAGCTTACCTGGAGCGACAGGAATTTTGACATGTCTTCTTATGTCTGATTATACGGCACACGCTGTAAAAACCATCTGCATATGCTTATTTGGGTGTGAGAATTTTTTTTTTTTTAAGCAGATATGAGCATGTCCTATATTCAGCGTTATGTAAACATTGTCACGTGACTGACTGTCGAGATAATGCAACTTTGGCAAGGAGGAAAGTGTGAGCGGCAGTAAACAATAATTCATTCATTTCAACATCAGCGATTTTCAAAACTGATTCAGAGTCTGGAGGACTTTTCCTTGGTTATCTTCGTGAAACATCGATCTGGAAATTATATGCAGCCATGTCCAGTGAGATCTTTTCGCATCACTAATCAAACAAACATAAAATGCATAAGAAGTGAGTGAAGCAACGTCAGCTGGGTCAGACGGGAGTGAAAATTAGCAATAAAAACACTGAATTGTTGGTGCAATAGGGCGTGCAGTGGAATGCTCCCTTAGTCGCCTAGTGCTATTGAAAATTTGAAAAATGCTCTGGATCCTGCCATCGAGTTCACATTACAAAACTACCTGGATGAGAAAATAGCGCCTGTTAAACTTCACCTCTGTAATGTTCAAACCAAAATTGAAAAAAACATGATGAGCTGTTAGACTAAGGACTGAAGGATAGGGCTAATTTTAGGGAACCAAAGTGAGATGATTGATCATGAGACAGGCAAACATAATAACCTGGTAGTAAGCGTCTTTACAGAAAATTATGAAGAGAACATCAATCAGAGCATAAATGATTTGACCATTGAACTACATGTACAGTTCGATAGCACATTTACAGCCGACAGTATGAGGAGGAAACAGTATGATAAAAGCAGACCTATGTTGGATTTGCCCCCTCTGGAATAAACGTAATAAAATTATCAGACAAGGGAATGCAAAGTGTATACATTATTTCAGATTTTGTAAAAGATCGGGCAGAAGTTTTCCTCTTTACAAGAACACCTTTTATTTTCCAGGATGCAAGGTTTAGGAGTTGACTCACTGTATAATAGTTCCGATTTTCAGTATATACAGGTGAAAAGGACTGCTTTACAGTAATACAGCACACTAAGAAGGACACCGATTTTTTTTTTTTTTTTTTTTTTTTTTGTACCTTTTCTATTTTTTCTTGGTCTGGTTTTTTAACTAGATTTTTCCTATGGTTTTGGCCCTGAATCTTCTTTTCCGAACTGCATTTTGTATTCATTCCTTACATGGTGCAAATGTCCGTGGCCTGGATATTCACTAAATGAGTCAATAATGAAGTATATGTGCATGCTAGCACTGTTACTATACGGATAGCAGCTAATGTTGTATTATGTTAGTTGTAGTTCGTATTAACTTTACTTTGCATGTTGACACTTCTAGGGATTTGTAGCCTCAACTTGTGCAAACAGTTAGGCTGAAAGTTTTCTTTATTTGTTTTTAAATTAAATGTGTGTGTGTGTGTGTGTGTGTGTGTGTTTTCGCTGCATTCCACCTAGCCAAGACCGTGACGCAGATTATGCTGCAACTGGTCGTAAATCTGCCTTATGGAAGAGTTAAACAAATTTGTTCGTTTGGAGGTATTGCTGCAGATGGGCGAGTTTCAAATATTTTTGTCAATTCTGGTATTTGTTGACAAGGCAAACATTCCCATTGAAAAAAATGCAAATCAGTCAGAATTACAATGGCGATTTTCATTGTCAATTTCGTCTCCAAAACCGCAGTAAATTTCACTTCAGTATTCCCGGAGTTATAGCTTAAGACGCATCCTACCAAGTTCCTGAAGTGGTCATGTTCCATGTAGTTTGCATCACTATGGGTTTTTTTTTTTTTTTTTTGGTTTTGTTTTTTTTTGTTTTTTTGGAAACATCAGAATCAAATCGGCCACATCCTTTCGCGATGTCCACCAAGTTTACAACTAAATGGCCACACAAGAGCATTTTTTTTAAAATTTCTTACTATCTTTACTTTTATTTGTGCCCAAATCTTAGAGACATGTCTCACAGTCGACTAAATTAGTCACTTCGAAGTTGAACAAGAACGTTTCTTGCTACGACTACATCACAGTGGGACTCCTAATTCGATGAATGTCACAAAGAGCTGTGGACGAGCTGTTCACACAGTCCCCTTGTGAGAATGACATTTTTTTTTTCGCATTTAACTCTTCGAGGAAGAGACCCCTGTTCTAAGCATCAACCCCAAAGTGGGTACTAAAACAAGTAATGCTTGATAGACAGAACCATACATGTACTTACATTTGAGAGCAATGTCCTTAAAATTATCGCCACACATATCTAAGAAATACAATTACATTCTCCCGGCCTGTTACCGCAACAGCACACACACACACACACACACACACACACACGCGCACACACACACACACACACACACACACATATATATATATATATATATATATATATATATATATATATATATATATATATATATATATATATATATATATATATATATATACATATATATATATATATACATATATATATATATATATATATATATATATATATACATATATTGGTGTTTAGATGAAAAAAGGAAATAAGTAAAACAAACAACTGCCAAATTCGAGGTCTTGTTAACTCTCACAGCCATCCAGCACCTTCATCACTGCTGCTTGTGTCCTGGAGTGCGTAACACAGTTGTCTTAATCATTTTTTTCTGTGCCACTTGTTAGTGCTCAAGAGTCTTTAAACCAAACGGCCGCATGTGTCTGGCGCATTTTGCTATGAACTAATTGCATGCACTTTGAGCCTGCCATCCCGCAAACACATTCTCTCTGATGCAGTAATGAGACACAAACAAAGCTCCTCCCCCCTGAAAATACAGCGATAGTTGCGCCAGTTCGTGACAATTTAGTCCCCAATTTGGATCTTTTGTATTCATTTCTGACATATGATCTATGTTAGTATACTTCAGCAAAATATGTCTCTGAATTAATTACACCTTTTTAACCCTAAATTAAAGGCTTTCTATGGTGATTATGTGCACAAATGAAATACATGGACACGGAAAAGTTAATCTTAAATTGGAGGTTATTCGAATATATTTGCCATCACATCCACAAGTACACACCATTAAAATACGACATCGATGCAAAAAACTTGTGCACTAAATTTATACAGATCTGTCGGTCAAATTTCAGTTGTGTACACAACTGCCTGTTCAAACTTTGAGACAAACAGGTAGCAGTTAAAAAATTACATAAAGGATTATGATGA
>OZ026618.1:40852445-40944945 GCA_964020975.1 Hermodice carunculata | reverse complement strand
AACATCCCGAACTCTTGTCTTCCATGGTACTCATATAATGCTCGTATTAAGAGCAACCAGTAGATTATCAAGCTTTTCGTAAGGCCAGCATTTTCCGGTTTTGTTATTAGTTCTTTTTATCAACCTTTAAACACACGCTTTTTGCTTAGATGCAAAGGAAAATCCGCTCAATATGGGATCGAGCAGATGTGTCACAATGGCATTAGAACCTGCATGAATTGGAAAGATAAAGGCTATATAAGTATGTAACAAGTAGGCATGTAAACAATACATAAATACGATGACTTCCTAACCGAGTCTGTTATGTATAATAGTGAAGCAAATTTGTTAAAGCAAGGTATCTCGTAATAAAAGTGATTTCAATGCCACTATTCTGAGTTATGAAGACATCACTTCAGAATGTTCCCGTCATATTCTCTTTTCTATGAAGAGGGGCTGTTTCATGTTTAAGGTAGCTGGTGTGGAAATTACTCTTGCTCGCTGAACGCAACGTGAAGTATCTTTCTTTGCTGCCGTGCAATATATACTCTTTCAGTATACTGATTCACTTAACAAAATAAAATAAAAATCGGCATGTGCCTTTCGACATATGCCAAATATTAAAATGTATTCAGCACCACCTTATATTCGAAAATTAATACTGTATTAAAAAAATTGCACATGACAATTTCCTAAATAAACATGTGATTCAAATTGGACGACCGGTTCCAGTTGATCATCAATCTTCGTGAGTGAGGTTGATACATAGTTTGAAAGCCCACAAAAGGTGCGTTGAAAATTGGGAAAACTATGCAGGTTACATTTACCATAATGTGAAGTCTCGCTTTGTATTTTGGGCGCGCATCTTTATTATTAGGCCCCATCTCAATCCCTCAAAGTGTTGTGCCATGTACATATGTACATTAAATGGAGAGTTGAAATAAGCTTATAGGAAGGTCCCTTTGCTAATAGTGAGATGTGCAAGAATTCACAAAACAATGTGTTATAATAATGAGCATTGATCTTGTTCAAAAAGGGAACCACTGGAATTTAATTGAGTGTCCACACTGTTCTTCCAAAAATGGTTATTGAGACTTATCAACAGTTGATTACCCTTGAAAGTGTGGAGGTATATAATTTTGGATTCCATATTGTTGTGCGCTATCCTAACAAATTGTTGGTGTCATGTATATATATATGTGTGTGTGTGTGTGTGTGCGTGTGTGTGTGTGTGTGTGTGTTTGTTTGTGTTTGTGTGTGTGTGTGTGTGTGTGTGTGAATGGAGTAAAATTTATCTAACCGAACACCCCAATACTGAACACCTCTCTATACTGAACACCTTTTCAACTGGCCACCCTTTATGTCATGATGACCCTCACCAACTGGTACAGGTAAGTCCTGTTTCTACTTTCTGGCAACTGAGTATATTATGGTGACCCTCACTGGTACAGGAAAGTCCTGTTTCTACTTTCTGGCAACTGAGTATATTATGGTGACCCTCACTGGTACAGGTAAGTCCTGTTTCTACTTTCTGGCAACTGGGTATATCATGGTGACCCTAACTGGTACAGGTAGGTCTTGTTTCTACTTTCTGGCCACTGAGTCTATTATGGGGACCCTCACTGGTATATACTTCCACTGTAAGCAAACCTCCCTTTACCAAACACCTTTTTTCGGTCCTAAGGGTCTTCGGTATACGCAGGCTTTACTGTATACATACATATGTTAACATATATAATCATTTATTATTATTATTATATATATATATATATATATATATATATATATATATATATATATATATATATATATATATATATATATATATATATATATATATATTACTGCAACATAATTATAGGCCTGAATGACCAAAACCTGGAAGGAACATTTCACTGGTCTTCGGGAAAGCAAATGGTATTTTCAAAATGGGCCAGTCAGAGATTAATTAAAGTGGATAGAGATAGGTCTTTCCGCTGGACAAAGGAAGAGTTCACTGACTGTGTGGCAATGACAGAGGAAGGCTGGCATCAAATATTCTGTATGGTACGGTATGAAGCTCTCTACGTATGTGAACTTAGTTATAGACAAGGTAGGCATACAATACATGTCAGTCCATTATTTCGAGAAAGTACTAACCTTGACATCCCTTTAATTATTCCATATATGTCTTGTAACATGACTTCTCTTTCTTTGTTTGTTGCCTATAATGAAGCGCCAAATGTTTCCATGGGATGTAAACGTCAGAAAACATATAGAGGACCAAGACAGGCTTACGTATAACTGCACATAAAGGCACTGTCATCAACTCTAGAACTGCTCATGTTCAATGACCTGAATGTCTAGCATGAATACATTGTGAAAGGACAAAGCTATATTCTATTGCGGTTGCCTCGATGGTGTGCATGAATTAACCAGCTGCAAATATACGCAACTTTCCACCGATGTTAAGGTTCTGTAAAAATGAAAACCCATTTAGCAAAATTGATTCGTTTTTATTGACCTCAGCCTGTTTATCAAGATTCTGAGATTTTGTGATAGGTTTTTTTTTTTTTTGAGAATCGTCTATTTGTTCTCGCAAAGTGTTGGCAGGACGTTATCCAGACTTTGTAGGGATCTACCTTGGCTGGAATTCTTCTGACTTGGTGAAATGGTTGGATCCCATTTATTAGGATCTTTTACAAATTTACCTTTGCCAAGTTTTTTCTGAAACCTTCAAGACCTTTTAGCAAAACTAAAAGCTCTAAAACCCTACAGGACTACTACTGTGGGGTCACAAAGCTCCAACTTTCTCAACATGTGGCGCTGAAATATGTTTGCTTTGCATCTTTTGTAGCATTTTGCATGTTGGATACACTGATTTACCAAAGTGATTTATTTAAGGTCAAACAATGCTGGAAATGGTCAATTTTTACGATTTTTACCATTGATAGGGCATATGTCT
This sequence comes from Hermodice carunculata, assembly GCA_964020975.1. NCBI lineage: Eukaryota > Metazoa > Annelida > Polychaeta > Eunicida > Amphinomidae > Hermodice > Hermodice carunculata. Next base: position 40,942,022 of record OZ026618.1, on the reverse strand, counting down.
GAAAACAGAGTTAATCCGAACTCTGCTGCAATGTGCTTGAATTGACTTTGTTTATTATGACGTGGGAAACATATTAATGGAGATGATATCCCTCGGAAGTACGGAAAGAAGCTGTACGTTGTATTTTAATAATAAATTTCCTGAGTGTATCGTAACACTGCCAGAGTTAGCCCAGTGAGGCGAAACCTAAAATGCCCAGAATTGAGTGAACAACGTACGGTTGCTAAGTCACAGGGTAACTGATTACACTGACTAGAAAGTGCCTCTCTTTATCAGATTAATTGGCAAAAGTAAACCGACGGAAAGTGAAGGAAAATGTTATCTGTAACTTAATTAGCCTTGATGCTTGGGGTTTGATTTTTTTTTTAGCTTTAAGCATGTGGAACCCATCATGCATACTGCAGTAAAGCTGCTGTGGGTTTATGTGACACAATTCGATACGTTAAGGCTTATGAAGTCGGTGAGACATTAGATTTGGCATCATGATGTGAAAGAACAAGAATACTTGTTTATTTAATTTTCGTTATATGTTTGTGACCACGGAACTGCTGCGTATCGAACTAGCAACCTCCGGCACCAATTGCTCAGCAAAAAATGGAAAACGCACATACCAACTGCATTAAATTCCAGTTGTTCTAAAGAATCGTATAGCAATATAGCTTATGAAAAAGTTGTTGTTTTCTGGAGATAAGCAAGGTCAACTGTCTATTTCTGAATAATGTGTTATTTAAAGTAAACAACACATTTTAGTAGTATATCATGTGTGCACGGAATATTAGTATATGGTATTCTATATTCTTTACTTAACATTTGTTTCCAGAATGTTTGTTCACCGAACAAGGATTATCCTATAGTGGTGTTGTGAATAAAACTGAAAAGGGAAAATCATGTCAAAGATGGGACCAGACCTACCCTCATGAACATGATTTCACTGACAATTCATTTCCTAATGACAATTACAATCGCACAAAAGCTTCAAACTACTGTCGTAATCCAAACAAGGACAGCATTCCATGGTGCTTTACGACAGAGAAAAGATTCCGTTCAGGTTTCTGTAATATACCTCTATGTAGCACAGGTAGCATATTTTGAAATCTTCCCTTTCATGTACTGCAAAAAACACTCTATGGAGAAGAACTTGTTCTTAAACTTAAAATCTCACATATTCAGTCATTTCACAATTTGTGCCAGCTCGCAACCATCACAAGTGGACACTTGCAAGAAGGAAACCTCTAATACCCTCTCATAAAATTACAGACTTAATTTTTAAAAAATCATTCCTTATATGCAGTTATTGAGACGGTGGGCGTCCATTCTTATGTGTGACATGTTACTGTTATACGCAGTTACAGTATTTTATTTGTCAGTTACCTACTATTTACATGTATCAACTTTAATTTTACTATCTTACTATGCGAGATGGGTTGCTATAGGCCATTCCTGGTTCTCAATTGTAAGTCGTTTTGCAACACAAAGTATGCTTAAATCAAAAACCTGCTGTGATATTTTTTCAGTCAAATTTCACTGTAGATTGAACGTTAAAACGTCCTCCTTTAAATTATTACACACACACACACACACACACACACACACACACATACACATACATATTTACATATATGCATGTGTGTTTATGTATGTGCAAATACATCATAATATATGTTTGTGTTTGTGAATATACTTTTGGCTCCGCTATCCTATGGAGATGGGCATTTGAAGCTTAGATGACTTACAGAAGTAAAAATAATAAAGTCATATCACTTCCAATCGGGATACATTAATTCCCTATATTAATGCGGCAGATGATGGATCTGGTCTTGTACAGACATTCTAAAAGCTTCTCCACAGCTATAGTTTAATGCAAGAAGAAAAGTCACAGATAAGTGTTAGCATACCGGCGGCAAATAAAGCTTAGGAGAGATTAAGCTCCATTTCGTATGAAGAACGAATAGAAGTATGTGTTTTTGTGCTTTATAGGATATGTGAACATGAACATTTTGCGCACACCGTGGAATCATTAATATATTTTCAATACACATTTCCATTGTTTCCTTAGTTGCAATGCATTGGGGGAAAGTTAAATAAATGTGTCTGTATAGTTTTAGCTCTTAATTCCACTAAAATTTACTGCACACTATTTTTTGCAGACAACGAAGGTAAAGATTTTATTTAAAGGACTTATACTGTTCCAGGAATGTTATACTGTTAGCTGAAAGAGGCTGTACATAACGTCATGATGACACTACTTTCGTAATAGCCAAGTATCATGTCAATCAGTCGATCAGAATGCTTTGATCAGTTGTACTTGAAAAAAAAATTATAACATTACTACATCAGAAGCGTTTTCTACGTAATTTACTTTCATGACGATTGTAAGCATATTCCTTGGTTATTTTTTTATTTATTTATTTTATATTATTTATTTGTTATGTATTTATTATTGAATTATTCATCATTACAGATCTTCTGTCCTATTCTAAATCGCAAATTTTATATCCAAAGCCTTACGGGAGATATTGTTGCATTTGCATTACTGTAACGTGACGTGATATTTCATAATTAATTCATTTATCAAGCAGTTGATAAAACTAATCAATAAGGCCAGTGACTTTTTTCTTGAAAATTTCACATATCCATAAAGAACGTCTAATTTGCAATAGATGTGTCACAAACTACTATGCAGAAAGCGATTTGCAAACATAGTCTCCAAGAGCACGCAGTAAGCAGAACAATTTTGCACAGGACACTACATACATATAGATGGTCATTACGAATTTGTTCATGTGGTCGTGGTTCCGCGCTTTGGAGACTCATAATCCTCAGCCTCAGTCTGGTATGTTTTCATTCTCCACATTCGCTTTGTCAATAAGTTTAGAAAAACTGGCAAGCTTTACCAGATGACGCCGCAAGATGTTTTTTGGGGGTTCTTTTGGTTTTCTTTTTTTTTTTTTTTTTGTTGTTTTTTTTGTTTATTTTTTTTTTTGTTTTTTGTTTTTTTGTTTCTTTGTTTGTTTATTTTTGTTTTTAGTTTTTTGATTTCCTTTTTTCTTATATACATATTACGTTGTTTCCCTGTTAAAAGGTATCCTCTTCTCAAACGGTCGCGCAGGCTAAGTAACCTGTTTTTTTTTTTTTTTTTTTTGCAATTTTTATGACTTTTTTTTTGTTGGTTTTTTTTGTTGTTTTTGATCTTTGTTTTTCAATTTTCATGACGTTTCCCGTCTAAAAGGTATCCTCTTCTCAGGATAAGTCTTGGTAGCGCAGGATAAGTTAGCTATTCTCGAAAATGCACATACAGCAGGATTAAAACAAATTGTTTAGTGTTCATTATAGCTCCCGGTCTCAATTCTTGTATGAATATTACAATTTTGGTAGTAATTGACTAATGCAGGTATTCGTACTGATCAGCAGGTCAAAGCAAAGTGCTACAGTACTTCACATTTTCATTTCTTCTGTGGAACTATAAGCCAGTTTCACTTCACATGGTGAGGATTTATCTTTGATGAATTCTCCTCAATTATGACTTTCTGTAATTCATATTTTCACAAAATTTTAATGAAAAATATCAATCCATGTAACCAATTGGAGATATCAAAATCACCATTTTTCTGTGCATTTCGGCTAAATAAACAGTTCAATAAGCAGAATCCTTCAGGGTTAAAGATGTTTATTCCCATCGGAATTTATTTTAAATTAACCTGAAATTAAATTAATACTTTGGAAGCTACAAGAACAAACTTTATTTGAACATATTAGTAATGTACATTTTTACCACAAAACAATTGCTGTTTCTGCAACCAGTGGTTTTAAAATTATTAAGCTGTAAATTACAATAAAACGTAAATAGAATATACAACTATGGCCCTGAACGACTGAAATGCCATCTACAGGACAGCATTCAAAGTTTCTGCTCTTGCTCTCCCTTATGACCTTTGAATCACATAGGGACATTTCTAGAGACCACACGGTCACTGATCAACGGATGGTACTACCATTTTCCTAATTTGTCAAATGATTTTTCTTTCTATTTAGCTTTCTTGAAATTCGCCAAGACTGTACCTTTAGTTATCGCAAAATACAGTAGGAATTTGTTATGTGAAGCGTTAATCAAATTGCTTACTAGGTGATGTTGGTGCGAAACCGGTTTTGAACGAATTTTTCAATTACGTAATTATCGGTCAACGACACGTCCCTCTTGATTATGATGTAAGCTTAAGGAGATTGCAAGAGTAATTCACATTTTCTGCTTCACATCTGTTAACTAGGTTTAATTTCAGCTTTACCTTTATATACCTTGGGTGGATCCCATCTGAAGTCATCGACATGTCAGCCTCAAGTGATTAGCTTTATTGACACCCCCCCCCCCTCCCAAAAAATTGTTTTGATATAAATGTTTTAAAAAATCTTCCTAAAAGGACTTGTCTCATTAAATTTACATTACATAGGTACACGTCTGGGTACGCCTGGATCAGGCAGGATGGGGTTAATTAACGATGAGTGGCGAGGTGATATGGGGGGGGGGCAGGTTGTTTATCAGCCCTATGAGTCCTACTTTACTCTTCTCCTTTTTGTTTTTTCTTTTTTCTTTTCTTTTTTTTTAAGAAATACTGTAGCTGTTGTGGATTTTTAAAGATGTCATATTCTTTCCTCCGTCTACAGCCTATCATCATGTTCCGGGTCAGTGGTGTGGGCCTGTAGACGCTTTTAGTGTAACCACTAATGAATTATTTAAAAACGTTTCTGCGGTGTTATTTTTCCCATGTACCGTTTCGAACATAAAATCACTTGGTAACAAAACCAAAATTAATTTGGAGGGTCACTGTCCCACTCTTTTTGTAGATGTGTTGCAATATCATAATCAAACCCATTTTTAGTTTTAGTGGAAAAAAGGCGTAAGCTCTGGTTGCATCAGCTTGCAAATTCCACCAAATTATAATGAAAACCCCTAAATGCACATGTAAATAGGCATTAAAACGTGCGACCTGTTATCTGCACTTTCACTGAGGAATATTTGTCTGAACCACTGTGAAGTGATTCCAACTTATATCCAGAGTTTCTTATTATTTTGTATTTTATCTAAAATGAGACGTTTTCGATATGCCAAATCCAAAAAATTATAAGATTATTGTTTGCTTTATTTTTGCTATGTTATTTAAAACAAATATATGATGTTTGTTGAAAGGGCCACCATCTGGATAACGAATTGAATGGTGATAATTAGTCAATAAACCAAAGAACCAGAGGGAGTTTTTATGTCTTTTTGTCTGTTCAACTATGCGATGCCCCAACAAGGAAATTCGATGCGACTGCCAATATCATGTGACAATGTAATACTTACCTTGCACAATGTATATAGGCACATATGAAACAGTGTCCCAGCATGAAAAACAAAAGAAATAAAAGCAGCTATCGGAAGCTGTAACTTAATATAACAGAGATTATGCAAATCCCAGTGTCTCTTATTATGCGTGTACTTTACAAACTACAATACTGTTAATAGAATCATGTTAGCCAAACCAGTGTTTCAATACTTGCTATGAAAAGCACTTGCTCCCTGTGGCGTGCCACTGTAAAAGACATGAATAACACAAATGGAGGAATTGATGGTTGCCGAGGCTTAATGAAATGTTCAGGTCAACACTCTTCAAATTATATTCTTCCTTATCAGATTTCTTGACTCTGGGTGGCTAGCCTTTTACTTGAAAAAAAAATTTGAGTACAAACTGGACGTAAAGTAATATGATCATTCTTGACTGGTGCGCATGCTAATTTTACGTGCAAAAGCTTTTTAGATGTTATTTAATGTTACGTTTTATAAATAACCTAACATCATAATTCCAATCTCACTGACAGCTAAATAACACGTAAACAACTTGCATTGTTTAGCACAGTTGTTCTTGGACATAATGATATTTATGATGCCTACATTCAGTTACCTTTGCCTTTACAAAGGTGAATATGCTTTTGCCGTCATAACTCATAAAATATTTGACTTGAAGTATGCGATTTGCGAGTGAATTAGTATTTTGCCAAAAGTAAGCATGATAATTTTTCTTTCTTTGATCCACTGCTATTGACATTAATTAACTGTTTGACATATTTATACATTTTAAACATATGTTGTCAGGCTTGAACTTAAAACGGATAAACATTTACGCTCTGTATGTCTGTCTGTCTGTCTCTCTCTGTCACTCTCTTTCCGTCTCTGTCTGTCTGTCTGGCTGTCTCTCTCTTTCTCTCTATCTCTCGCTCTAAAAATAACAACAAAAATAAAATTAAAGTCACTAGTTACCAACGTAACAGATGTTGTCAATAGCAGAGTTTTTATTAATAACTTCAGTGTTAATAAGTGGCAGTATCCCATTCCACGTTCACCAAACTGAAAGTGCTCATTTTGTAAGCATAAACGTTGCTACTTTTGTTGCGGTAGAATGTTTACAAACACCAACAGGCGCCAAATACAAAGGCAAGTTGAACAGAACAAAACACGGAAGAACCTGTCAAAGATGGGACATGCAATATCCACATCATCACCGCTTTGAACGGGATAGTTCCTTCACGGATAAATCCTTACAAGAGGCATCCAATTTTTGTAGAAATCCTGACAAAAAAGAAGCACCTTGGTGCTACACAACGGACCCCAAATATCGATGGGAGTACTGTGACCTCCCACTGTGCAGTAAGTTTTATGGGGGATTAGGGGGAGAGAGAGAGAGAGAGAGAGATGATGAACCTCAAGCTTAGATTATAAGTTGCTTGTTGTCTGTCTCAATATGTGTATAGACATTTGTGTGCATACCCTGGAGGGGTTTTAGCAGTGCCTATTTAAGGGTCTTCAATCCACGTTGATATCTTCTGACGTTGAAAATTGATTATTCAGTTAACGAGAACAATAATGTACATGTTTTACTCGCATTGTAAAAAAATAAATTCTGTAGACAATCAATATCTCTTGGGAAATTCATTTATTTTAGAATAGCCTTAAAACTACCAGATATATATAACGCTACTTCAATGCTACTCTTATAATATTTTACATTTGGTGTAAAATAATCCAGTGTAAAATTAATTTGATTGTATTCTCAGAGCACAGTCCACATTGGTTTGCCTTCAAAAACAGTTGGTACTACATACGATATCCCGCACCGCGGAAAATACATTGGTCAGAAGCTAACGCAGACTGCCGGGGCATGGGAGGGTACCTCGCTTCCATTGCTGATACTCAGGAACATAATTTCTTGAGTTTTCTTGCTGGATGGAGGCGTGTATTCATAGGTATGAAAGAAGATATATATATAAATTAGGTTTAATAACGGATTTCCCGATTTTCCAGAACAAGTACAACAAAATTTTAGCATATTTCCACCTTATTTTTTTACTTTGGGTTATCTCTGTCTACTTTCAAGAACACTACAATATGTGGCTAAACATACATACGTTGATTTGGGAGTATTGGTAAACACCTTCGAGAAACAGTTTACTTAGATGTTACCTGGGAGATTTAATCAGCACCTTAAAGAATAAAAATTGTATTTCCCCTGTAATAGTAATTGTTAATTATTTGTTGTAGGTATTTCATATGCATACGGTAATGAAATTTTACGCATAGGAAGGAAGAGAGGGAAGGAGAAAAAGAGAGAGAGAGAGAGAGTAATAACGCAAAGGAGAGCGATGCAGTGTGTGTGTGTGTGTGTGTGTGTATGTGTGTGTGCAGTTTCCAAAAATAGAAACAAGCTGAAACTCATTGTCTCATTCTGCGTTTTGGAGATCCCTTGCCACTGTGAAGGTTTTTTTTTCTTTTTTTTTTTTTTGTACGGTAACAATATCGGTGACAGAGTTATGTAGGGTATGACATATATCTCGTGTTTTAAATAAGTCGAGCCATTGGTTATATCATTTACCCCATTAGGTTTGTTCACCATTGAAAAGAAAAGCATGTTCCGATGGTCAGATGGGAAACCTTATATTTTCTCTGATTGGATCAATTCCGAGGTCCGGGTAAGGAAAGCAAACTGGGAACCAAATGCACTAAATGGTAGTAAATGTGTGCTGATGAACATTGACGGCTGGAGCGCCATACCGTGTACAAAAGCATTCACGGCGACGTACTTCTGTGAATTCGATAAGGATTTAGGTAACTCAACCATCTTCTGTGGCTAAAATCTGTTATTTCCTGTGTACCAATTGGATTAACGTATTTTTTCATACATAGAAACTGATTGTACAAATTAGGAATCTGCAAATTAACATGTGACATCACAGATATTGGGAGAGGGTTGCAAATTTTAATCATTTGCTTTTTCACAAGGGTACATTCTCTGCAAAGAAGTATTATTCGTCAAAAAGGAGGGTACCCAAATCTTATGGTATCAGTTGAATGATTTCAAAGTGGACACGGACATTTATTCATCAGATACATTGCATTTAACTTTCCCTAAACGAAGGGATCTCTAAATAGATATTTTGAGCTTGATAATAGCGATGCATGAAAGTGCAATTCGAAACTTAATCTCTGTTGTAAAGAGTAGTTAGGAAATTTCATTTTTGAATAATGTACGGCATTGCTGCTAATTGGTGCACCTTCAACCTGTCAGATTCTTTGGCGTTTTTTTTTTTTTTTTTTTTTTTTTGTGATTGTTTTTTCCCCGTTTATATCGTTTTCATTTAAATACCAAGAGAAAGACATAAAGTAGAACACCGGTATAGACTCATTCGGTGATATACGCACATGTGCATCTGCATTTTTATATGTGTCTTTTTGCAAGAACCACTTCCTAGTAGTCATTACCCTTTACCGTAGTCCGAACTATTTCCTCTCCCTAAGCTAATTCGTCACTATGTAACCTACATGCATCATGTACATATGGAAGTACTATTGTACATCTTACACACGTTCTTCTGTAGAATTTTGACATAGGCTGTAAAGCCAAAACAAATTAAAGGCTCTTTAGCGGGTAACTACTCAGAGCCTTTTTTGAGCCTGTACTCGTACATGTCTGTCTGAGTAACGGCTCCTTGTCTTAGCTAAACGTTCAGAAAAACGTGGGAAATAATGAATTATCTAAATACGTGAAGTATTGCTTATAAATGCAATGCTTTATTATGAATGAAGAATACCGGTCAAACCAAACATAAGTAATTAATTTGTATAGTACAAGTTCAGATAGGAGCGATTTGACTTACACCAGTACCAGTATGTGCCCTTTCTGGCTGGGTAGCTTTTCTTAGTTAAACTGCCTGCCACTGTACAACTGAGGAAGAAACAAACTGTGGCTTTATATTCAGCTCCAGTGATTGTAAAATAAACAGTTGCAGCGAGACCACCTGTACAAACCGAGGAAAATATGTTTCTGTCTATTTAAATACATTTCATAGTTTTAGGCAAGCATCTTATAGTCATATTCAACTTACGCATTGAATCCATTATGCACTTTATGTAGTTGCTCTCCTAGTGTGTCTAACTTTGTTTGTGTGTCTCTCAGCCTATCCTTCATTGTGTACAGGTGTTTAATTCATCTAAACAAATTGTAAAGTATTCGATGAAGTTACAACATTTCTGTATATAATAGGTTGCTAAATGTTACAAAACCAAGCACTGTCGTTCTGATGCCGTGCAAAATCTGTAAGTTTTATTTCCGCGTGGCTGTCTTTGCGATCGAATGCTATCGTTTTATTGTTACAATTCTGGTCCTCAAAATAGCTTCTTCATTGTTGCAGATTTATTTAAGAAATTAACATACATGTCGCTGTCGAAAACGGCAAGACAAAAATTGTTGCCATATTATGATTGATTTATTTTTTAATATTGTGTGCAACGCTGGTCATAAATTTCTTGCATTGACCACTGAGAGTAAAAGAATATATTCTATAATATGACTAACTTTTTGAGCTTTGGCATTGATTATAAAAATCTGCAGATCTCTTAGCGAGCTTGTGCAGTCCATTTTCAATTCCAGAACGGGAAATGAACCTATAGAATACAAAATCTGCATGATTTATGCTCCGGCTTACGCAAGGGTAGGTGTGGTTAATAAGAAGTGTGTAGTTGTGCGTTTAACTACAATACCTATTGCTGCAATTTGATAACATTTCATAATATGACGTACGCGTTCCACAGGAGGGCAGGAACTCACGGATATAATACCGTCCACCGAAAGGAGAGTTTGCTGGGACTTCATGTTCAAATGTGGGTCAGGGGAATGTATCTGGGATTCCGACCTCTGTGACAATCAGATGGACTGTCATGATGGATCAGATGAATTGGATTGCCAAAAGCCAGGTATCACTAATTATTTTCTAAATCTTGCTTCTTTTCGAAATCATAATATCGTAAATACAGGGTTAGAAAAACACATGATCGTTATCAAACGTTGATGTCCAAGAAGTGATGACAACAACATTTTTACTTGATTCCGAGTTGGTATTGTCTTCTTGTATTACTTTATTAAATACAAATCATCTTTAAGCCATTTAATTTGTTCGCTTGTGCTCTTTTAGGAAAATGCCAGTATATGATTTGATTTGTGAAAATCAATCAAAGCCCCAGACTCACAAGCAATGAATATTTCTTTGTAAAAGAAAGAGATAAACGGTACATTTTTTTCCTGAACGGATCTGGAACAGTGGCGTTTAGGACAGGACTTTCTGTTTATATTGAATCTCCACAGCAAATACAGACATGCCAAAATGCTAACACAATTTACAGGTTCAGCTGATTTCTCTTGTGGAGATGGAACCTATGTTCACATATCTTTATACTGTGATGTCAACTGTGATTGTGGAAACGGTGCTGATGAAAGTGCGTGCGGTAAGTTGTGTCACATCTTAAGATTGCTTTTGTGTTCGGGCACAATTAAATGGCAAAACGAATAGACTGGAGGTAATGGTACATTGTTTGATGGGTGCTTTGATGTTTGTTGCAAATACTGTAATTTCCTCTTCCAGCTGCACGATTCCGTTATGAATACCCACTGAGGCTTTCATCGTGTGAGGATCTTGTGACAAATGACTACCACATGTACTTTATCTTCAGTTGCATTTTAAAAATACATAAACTCATAAATATGCAACATTTCATACACTGTAGATCTAGAAAGGTTGCCCACAATCGTATTTATGTTCTTTTTGCTGTTCACCACCACAAATTTGCAAGAACAACTGGTCACCACACCCTGCACTATATTGTCAAAGCATACTTACTCACCCATTCTAGCTCACAGGTATTTGTATGACACTTACAATCACGTCATGTGTCTTTTCATCTAAAAGAACAGGTTATCGATACAGATATGTGTGTAAATAAACCGTTTTACTTAATCTGTCAGGTACATATTCCTGGTCTCAACCTATTTTAATGAGAGCAACATTAATGGGTAGTGATCCTATACTAAACTATCTGTTCAATTTCGCACCTACCTTTTTCTTTTGCTACTCAAGTTTATGCCATCTGCAATGCCTCCGAGTATCGCTGTGGCAATGGGAGATGTATTCCACAAGCTAAAGAGTGTGATTTTGAAAAAGACTGTACAGATAATTCTGATGAAGAGGGATGTGGTAAGCGCTTACCGTTCTCATTTCCAGTTTAAATTTAACCCAACACTACTGCCAGGAAAAAGACCGTTTGCGCTCAGTAATTGTTTTTGCATTTTAAGTTGACGGAAAATATTCTACAATTTACTTGTGAATGTGGTGTCTACATAGCAACGGTCAGTGTTTTCCGCCCTTGATGTAAATATTGTCTGTACATAATCCGTGCTTTTGAACCCTTGCCAGAAACTTATGTTAGACACTAGACAAGGCAATATGTGTGGTTTTCTTTTGACAACGTCTAGTCTCCTCCCCCTGCAGCAAATAATGATAATAATAATACTAATACTAATAATAATAATAATGATGATGATGATGATGATGATGATGATGATGATGATGATGATGATGATGATCATCATCATCATCATCATCATCATCATCATCATCATCATCATCATTGTATCCATTACAAATTGTATATGGTCAAAACAAATTTTATTGTATTAATTGTTCTATATTTTTAGATAAATATGACAAGACAGTAGCATTCAATTGCTATGACGGGTCTTATATTCCACGGAGGTATATGTGTGATGGCATAGCCAATTGCCCTAGCTACAGGCCAGAGGATGAAGACGCCCAAACATGTAATATATATCTATATGCATCATAGATGAATAACGCAAAGCTATTTTGCTGGCTGAAAATCAGAAGTGTCTAAACAAAGAGTTACGGCAAACTAAACCTAGCAGTTCAGCAGTTTATCAATTACTACTTGGCTATGTGTGAAGTGTCAATTAGCTTCTGCTAAAAAGGAACACGGAAAGGCCAGTCTTCCAGGACAAATAATTATGTGCATACAATACTTACTGAAAATTATATATATATATCACAGCCATGCTTTCCCCACTGAATATAAATCCAGATGATACTAACATTGGATATCATAAACAATGGAAATGCCCGGAATATTCTTTGAAGACTGAAATCTTTTAGGGAAATTAAGGTTTGTTGTCTTCCAACATTGCCCTCATGTAGGATTGTTACCGGAAAAGCTGACCCATATCTACTTTTTAAAGCAAAAGCGACATTTTTACTAGTATTTACTAAATCTAGGTGGTACAAGCACTGTTAAGGTATATTATTGCCAACGTTATGGTTAGGCACTTTTATGCTCATTCACGAATTTCAATGTGGTTTTTTTTTCTTTTTCTTTTTTTTTTTGTGAAATATTCCTACCAGCAAAGCAGTGCCAGTTTACTTATCTTTATATATTGCCAGTTCTGACATATATACTTTTTTCAGAGAAAAAACATCGGTTTACATAGTATGTAATCATATTATTACTTATAAAGTGTTTTTTAATCTTGTATCGTGCTGAGTATCAAGTATATATTACTTGAATACACTCTGTAGCCCTCCCAAAATCAAAATTTCAGTGACAAAATCTAAGCCCTGAACAAAATTAGTTCATAAATAAATGAATAAATAAATAAATAAATAAATAAATAAATAAATAAATAAATAAATAAATAAATAGATAAATGAATAAATAAATACAAATAAATGAATGAGTCGATAAATAAACAAATAAAATAAATAAATAAATGAATAGATAGAAAGAAAGATAGATAGATAGATAGATAGATAGATAGATAGATAGATAGATAGATAGATAGATAGATAGATAGATAGATAGATAGATAGATAGATAGATAAATAAATAAATAAATAAATAAATAAATAAATAAATAAATAAATAAATAAATAAATAAATAAATTAAAAGGTTTAAAATTTCACTTGTTCATAAGATGAAGTATCACACATTGTTGTAAAGATGTAATGTTTTTACAACAGGTTCAACAGTAACATTTACCTGCTTGTGTACTTTAGGTGAGGAAACAAGCTCATCTGGATTTTTGTGTAAATCTGTAAGATATAGCATTGACGAATCCATGGTTTGTGTGTATGACGTTGATTACCTGGGGAACTACATAGGGTGCCGGGATGGGTCACACCTGGAAAATTGCGGTGAGCATTACACTGTTATCAGTGGACCTCATTTTCATCTGGTTTAATCATTTGTCCTCATAAATTCCTTTTTGTGCATTTATGATTTAGCCACGTGGACAGTGTTGACTGATATCATTATATAAAGCTTCCATGATATGATCATCACTGAAATCTCTGGTCAACCGACTAAAACATATGAAATTCTGATAGCAAAGAGATAGACTGGCATCTTTAATACTCCCTCACACAGCAAATGCACAAAAATGTAACCCTGGAACAGCAACCGTAAGGGGACGTTTAGAGCGAGATTGCATAGCCCTTTCCCCCGGGCCAATTGGTTACAGCATGAACATAATTGCCATTATTTAGTCTGGCTCTGATTTGACTGTCGTTGTCGCCTTGTTTGGACATTTATAAAGCGTCAAACAAGGTAACAGATATGCATTAATAGTTTGTATGCCTGAAATACGAGAGGCTCTAAAAAAAAAAGATTTTCTAGGCAGGCCAAGAGAAGGAGTCTAATCGGTCATTAAATGCTTGTCTGTGGATAACGGCATCTTATCGATGGTTTGATCGGCATTTTCAGACGTAATTGTGATGCCGTGTGTTTCATAAGGTGCCCATATATTAGCACCGACCACTTAGGTGGATGGATTTCAAGCATTTTAAGGTGGAATTATATCATCAAATTGGGCTGGCAAGTCTGTTGAGGTACAACAAAATCTTCTATGAAGAATGATTTGCCATTAAAAGGTTGACCAATCTTAGTCATACTTTCAAATCAGCACACGCCTGAATCATATTTCGTATACGATGCATTTGATGTTGAACCTCTCTCTTGTGAATTCAACCAGTCTTCTTAGAAATGAAAGCACGGGGACTACCATATACGTGAATTTCAACACACGAATTAATATTGATGTCATTTGATGTCACCTTTGTTCCAGTTTGCTTGGTATGGGTTATTGCCAGACTTTTTAGTATTTTCTTTCAGGGTTACTGAGCTTAACAATAACTGAAGTCCAAGTATACATATACCAACAAAGGGCAGCTCTGTGACAGGAAACAAGTTTGTTTTTGTTTTTTTGTTTTTTTGTTTTTTAAGGGGGGGGGGGCGCGGAGGTTATTATTTTTATTTTCTTTTTTAACGACCAAGGTTGCTCACAAACACCCAATTGCTCATACGCGTAGTTTAATTTCCAAAACTATCAAAAATATTTTAGATGTGATCAATAGTTCCCCCCCCCAAAAAAAAAAAAAAAATTCACCAATATTATGCTTTCAATACAAATGGGATCATATGCATTTCACTCCTAAGACATGCTAGGCCTTCCTTTTCTTGTGTTTGTGCATTGCTAACTTGCCAGTCAGCTAAGTGGAGGGCAGAAAAAAATTACCCACATTCAGAAATTCAAACCCGACAATAACAGCAAACGACAGAGATCCAAGAATTACAAATACATTAACTGCAGCTTCAAATACCAATGTGAAAAATTAAGTTACTCTTAACGTAAGACAGGCAGCCACCAACAAAAGGAAACATGGTTGGTGACCTTTCATATTTGTCCATGTTTTTGTACAGGAAGCTGCAGGTGCGACCTCTTATTTCGTGCGTCATGATTACAGACATGACAACAGTGAGTTGCTGATGGAGTCTCTCGCATATTTGGCCAATATAGGCAAACTGACTGAATCGTTCATACTGGCTAGCAAGCATCCCGCTGCATACCAATGCAAGAAACATTTTGTAGGTGTTCATGTATTTTAATAAAGAGGAGACATGACAGTAGAAAACAAAAATATCTTGTAAAATTATCTGTATTTGTATCTGGATCATTCAAATTATAGGGAAGAGGATTTATGAAAAATGACAAACACCAAATTGCAACCTCAATATGCTTTAGTTTTGTGCATGATTGTGAATGCATTATTAGTCGGGAGGCCTCCAGATACAAAATAAAATACACATATGCACGGTATCTTTAAAATATTCTTGGGTATATATATATATATATATATATATATATATATATATATATATATTGATTTCAATTTTAACTCCTTTGTCAGATAGAGAGATGTCATGTTATGTTAGTTCCATAATCATCAACCCCACTTACCATTTTGCAGGCGATGCTATTTGTCCAAAAACATACACCAAGTGCCCGGGAAGTTATTGTATTCCCATCGCTAAAATCTGTGATGGAATCTGGGATTGTCCACTCAGGCAGGATGAATTTGGATGTGGTGAGTCAGAATGGATGCTACATAATAAAGACCTTTGCCAAGAAACAGAGTTCCCCTTGATGGTATGCATTGTTAAGGTGCCTGTAAAGTGGATTAACTCATGCTACAGGTCTATATCTCGCGGGATTTGTTTTCTGAGAACTATCTCCTCTAATTTTTTAAGAGAAATGGTTGCAAGCTCTTCCTTATGCGTGAGATAAGCGTTATTTTCTGAACATGCACAATGTTATGAGGCAGTATATGTGGTTCTCTCATTCCTTTTTTTTTCGATTCTAGTATGGTTCCGAATTAGGATTGCGTGGGTTAAAAATGACCTGTGTGCGGTATGATTGTGCATGCTTGGATATCGTTGTGTTGCTGTACGGGTCCAAATGAAGAAAACTGGGGGTCTGGAGCCCACGTTTTAGGATATAACCATAATGAGGTTCAGTTAATTATCTTAGGTTAAATTTAAGAATGGAACGCTGATGCATCTATATGATCTAGACATGGCCATCGAGGAATGGAGACATGGAGGCAGGCCCTGCATAACTTTCTTTATTTTTTATAACCATGGTTAGATTGACAAGCAATCTTTGATCTATTTTTATCATTATAACTCAGAAACTTTGTATTACATCTGACAGATATTTCTTTAGCAATTAAATGACAGCTTTACAATGTGATAAAACGTAATGGGGAATGAGTAAAAGGGGGTACTAGCAAGGAAACTGGCAGGAAAATCTGGAACATAAAGGGAATATATATTATTATTATTATTATTATTATTATTATTATTATTATTATTATTATTATTATTATTTTTATTATTATTATTAGTTGGGGGGGGGGGGGGGGTGAACTAGACAACACACCTGCCGGGTGTGCTACAGTGACATAAAGTGGCAACGTTATATACTGTCAGCTGGTGGAGGAGAAGCAAGCAGTAGTTATATCTTGTTAAACGGCCTTTCCAGAAAGAGAACTGTCAGCCACTCTCACATATCCTCCTCAAACCATAACCATGTCCTTTTTTAAATGTTGTTTACATTTGGCAAATAGCGCTGATGCCCCCCTCCCCCTTGCCCTCAAGAGCATCAAATCCTGCACAAGGACTCAAAATTCCCAGAGTAAGTAAATATTATGCCCTTGAATGCAATATATGCAATTTCACCTCAATATTATTGACAAAACGTGCCGCCTATAGCCCCGCTGTTTAATTGATCGCAAATAAACTTGGTACTTTAACTGTGAGTCAACTGAATTAACCAAGTACAAGCTCTGATTGTCAAGCTGATGTGAGAAGCTCTCCGTAATAAGCAGCACCTATCCTGGGTGAGACAGCATGCAAAAATTCAGCAATTATTCAATATTTAACAAGGTTAGGTGATTGCACATGTACAGATGTCCTTGTTGTTTCTTTGGTTTTGTTTTGTTTTGGTTTGTTTGTTTGTTTGTTTGTTTGCTTTTTTTTCTTGTTTTTTTTTTTTTTTGTTTTTTTGTTTTTGTTTTTGTGTTTTTTTTTTTTTTTTTTTTTTTAAACCTGTGTTTAGATCTCGCACCGGATCATCCACGTGAAATGCACTACTCTCTTTTTAGTACTTTCAAGAAGTAATGGCGATCGAGAGATCCCTCTTTAGGTAGATGAGGAAGGTATTGAAACGAGGTCTGCTGAATGCTGGAAAGGGCCATCGGTACCAATATCAATGTTAAGTTTCATTCGTTTAGGAACACCAATTAAATGCGTCGATATTACATTATTGATGTGAACCGTATTTGACATCAATATATTATCACTTTCTTTTCGTATTAAACTTTTCTGTTGTGTTTTTTGGTTAATTCCTTCTAAAAGTAATTTCATTGATCGATATTTAGCATTATAGCTGTTTAATCATAGCACGTTTTGCGAACGTGGCTTCAAAGGATGTTATCTGGCGTCTTACAGCTGGATACAGATGTGAGGGCCTCTACAGATGTAAAAGAGGGAGAAACTGCATAACCTTGGAGCAAGTATGTGATGGTGTTCTACATTGCGCTCACGGAGATGACGAAGAGCTCTGCAGTATCAAATGTCCACAACAGTGTTTGTGTCAAAGAGGTGATTTCAACTGCAGTCATATCGTTTCAAGCAATGCATCCTCAATATTGGTAAGCTTGGGTGCGGATGCCAGGAGATTAATCTCTACATACAACAACATACCAGAGCTGAGTCTCATCTGGAGATATTCTTTCATGTTTGACTTGAACTTGTCACACAATAATATAACCAAAGTGATACCTGGAATATTCACCTATGCAGCGAATCTTTGTAAACTTGATCTTAGTTATAATTATCTTCTGAAATTATGGAGGGGAACATTTTTTGGTCTAAGCCGGCTTGATACCCTAAAAATTGAAAGCAATCCATTACTGGCTGTAATCGAAGATGGTGCTTTCAACGGACTTACATCCTTACACCATTTAAAGCTTCTTCATCATACCCTAGGAACATTAACAAATAACCAGTTTCTTGGCTTATCATCGTTAAAGAAACTGGGTTTGAAATGGGCCAAAATACATACAATAGAGGCAGGGGCATTCTACGATTTATTGCTGTTGGAAGAGTTGGATATGTCCGGTAATGACATAATTCATTTTGACAAATTTATGTTTTCAAAACTCACAAACATGAAAACATTGATAAGTTCTGACTATAAGTTTTGTTGTGTAGCACCAGATTCAGTAACGAAATGCATGCCAGATGCTGATGTGTTTTCAAGCTGTTCTGATCTCATGGCTAACGAAACCCTACGAATTTTACTCTGGATCATGGGAATTTCGTCCCTCTGCGGAAATTGTCTGGTTATTTTTTTCCGAGCCAGATCTAAGTTACATAATCAAGTACATTCTTTCCTGATTGCTAACTTAGGAGCTGCAGATATGCTAATGAGCGTTTATCTTTTAAGTATAGCATGCGCCGATCTTGCCTATAGAGGGCGCTATGTTGAAGAAGACAGAAAATGGCGCTCATCCTCAATCTGCAGCATAGCTGGAATAGCAGCATCAACCTCATCACTTGGATCACTGTTTATGCTTATGTCGATTACTTTGAATATATTTCATGTCATAGTGTTTCCATTCAGCACTTCCAAATTGCAAAAGAAAGGCGCTGCTGTTATGGTTGCTGTAGTATGGCTTCTGGGCTTTCTAATAGCCACGTTTCCTGTCATATTTCACCCTTACTTCTTGAGTAAATACTACGGACGTTCAACAGTCTGCTTACCTCTTCATATTACTTCCGAAAAATACACAGGCTGGATCTATTCTTTTGTGTCTTTATCCGTTATTCCAATTTTTGTCACTTTGGTGCTTCTAGTGTCTTATACATGGATGTATTTATCTATCCAAAGATCCCGTGCCTCGGCAGGCAACAGAGGGTCACAAAACGTCCGTATATTTCGTCAAATGGTTTTAATCGTTCTGACAGATCTCTGTTGTTGGATGCCAATTTGTGTTCTCGGTGAGTATTGTTTTTATTATTAACGGGACGAAGTATTCTGTATCAATTGCGTAAAGGAAAAGTAGCCTGGTATAAAGGACTCTCTCTCTCTCTCTCTCTCGCTCTCTCTCTCTCTCTCTCTCTCTCTCTCTCTCTATCTCTCTCTCTCTCTCTCTCTCTTTCTCTCTCTCTCTCTCTCTCTCTCTCTCTCTCTCTCTCTCTCTCCAGAACAAAAGACTGTTAATTATTTCATGTATGGTTCAAATAAGAATATTTTTGGCACCTGTTCACTTCACTTAACTACATTATTAACATTATTGGTCGTGTCCGGGATACCATGTTCCTGAACCTCACTCCCTCTCCCATCTGTTTGTTTAAACTATCTCAAATTGGTTTTTTTACTTTGTTTGCATGAATATATAAGGGTTCTTATAAGTATTACAGTGAGAGATTGTGTGTGTGTGTGTGTGTGTGAGAGAGAGGAGAGAGAGAGAGAGAGAGAGAGAGAGAGAGAGAGAGAGAGAGAGAGAGAGATACAATCCATTACAACGCATAAGGAAAATTTGGAAGCGTAAGACCTACATTTGTGGAACATGTGACAAGCAGAATGTGACTAATATGGCACGTGCCTCAATTCCCAAAATAAGCAATGACTGTAGTATTAGATTTGGGCCGGTATTTGGACTGTAAGTGGAGAGTTGCTGAGGGACAAACATGTTCGGTTAAAATGGCACTTTATTGTTTTCATGGTTAGTGTTGCCAATTTCAGATGACATAATATCGATAAAACGTTATTTGGTATAGATTATGTATTCTTCTGCCTCAATACTCAGGATTTGCATCACTTGGAGGAAAGGTTCGTCTTCCTGGAGAAATCTATGCCTGGTTTGTGGTGTTTGTTGTACCAATCAACTCTGTGATGAACCCCTTTATTTATACAATATCACCTATTCTTCTAAAGGAAAGGTACATGTACCAATATTATTAGTTGTTTGTTCTGTTCAATAAGTGATTGTTGTGGGCTGTTTGTTCTGTTCAATAAGTGATTGTTGTGGGCTGTTATATTTTGAGTACATTACAAAACTAAAACCGCAAAAATGGACACTTCTTCATTTTTGGATATTGCGATTAAAAGAGACATTTTATGACATTATAAACAGTTACGGGTTCAACTCGTTATTCAAAAGTAAGAGTATGCTTGCAACCGTTACTCAATGTTAATAATAGTATCGATTTCTGACCATAGTATGTTATGCCTATGTGTCAGTGTAGGTATAGCCAGCACAGTGAAACTGTTCCAAAAATAATTGTCAATAGAACCGAAGAGGCTTGTAATGCTTAGAAATATTGATATTCAAAATAGAAAATTTGAACCTATAGAAAATGTGTTCGGCTTTTGTTAGGTGTTCAGCTTACAGAGGTATTCGGCTGTGGAGGTTTAACTGTTTATGGAAAATATTTACATATTCTTTACATGTGAAATCACACATCCTTAAAATATGAAATTTTTATGCATCGCACAGGAACAACAAAAATCTAGCGTGTGCTAAACCAAATGTTACGCTATTGTCATACCCGTTGAAACAAGTTAACGTGTCAATTCAGCAAGGAGTTTTTCGAATTGTGCACCTGCAAATTTAATATTTGAGCATACGGTTGTCGAGCATACGGTTGTCCTCATTTTGTCTCACACCAGTAAACTGCACTCACTGGCTCGTACGTCAAATCAATTCACTTTTCCACAGTTAAATATGTCAGTTCCAGTGCCTATGACCATAATGACAAAGTTCTACTTGGTATGGCACAAATGAGTAAGTTGGTCATTTGCACCTTTCTAAAACTTTGTCTCTTCCAATGAAAATTAAACAAATAAAAAGCAATAGAAAATAAATTCATCAAAATATCTTCATATGAGGAGGTTGTACAGATTTAACTAGTTTAATGTTTTCGTCGTTAATATTCGTGGAAAGTGTGGTAATATCATAGAAATATCATAATCTCACGAGCTTGCTATTGGGCAGGGATAAAAATTTGAAAGTGAGACTGTTTGAACAGTTGACCAAATATACTTTGATGATGCATATCTACTGCCTATATTTTAAAATATTAAACTTAACTGAGCAAGTTTAGTTTTCACTTAACTAATTCTAGTATTTGTGTAAAAATACCCTTTTTGCAAAGACTGAGGATACAAATGTGCAATCAAGGTGAATGTAAACATGCTTCCCAGTCCAAGAAAGAATACTATATTAAGTTATATTGCATTATTATTTATTTTTCATGCAGATTGTCGGGAATGATTTGCACAAATAGAAACCATAACAAACCTGACAGCCCCCCCCCCCCCCAACCACCCTCCAAAAAGGTTTTTAACAGGGCAGGAGAAAAAATATTTAACCTACTGGGGATAGGCTTGTACCAGGCATGTTTTAACTCGAAAAATTATCTAAGGTGGTTGCGGTGAATACAGCGAACCCAAATTTTTAACCTTGAATATATGTCAATTACTAAGAAAAATTGTATGTTATGTATGTATTACTTTGAAAGAAAAATAGCATACAGGCAAAATGTGATCCCACACACAAACTTAATATAGTTATGCATGTCAGAGAGTTTAAAATTGGTCTTCCTGGATGTCCAATTAGACAAAAATGCGTAAATACAATCATGCATATCTCGCAAAAGTTTGCCAATTGCATCGATTTAACATTTTTGGTCATATATGGAAATGTTTAAGAGACAGGGAACGTATCACGATACCATTTGCTTTAATTTCTTTATTTAGAGGCTCGAAAGAGAGAGAGACGAGAGAGAGAGAGATAGAGAAAGAGAGAAAGAGAGAGAGAGAGAGAGAAAGACAGAGAGAGACAGAGAGAGAGAGAGCAAAACTTGTCAATAAGGACATCTGCATGATTTATGTCTTATTAACTATGACCGCAAAAATTAGACGCTGTGATATCGACTCTGAAAAGACCACCCATAAAACAGACCAAACGTTGCTATGTGTCAGATTTTGTATGCTATGGCTGTACACCCAGCACAGTTCTTATCAATGTGTGATTTACAATTTTGTTCCCCGGTTGATAACACGTGTTAATGTTTTAGCCACCAAAGACTAGAGAAGTTTTTGAAAATGAAACAAATATTGAATTATCCCACAATGGGGGGAGCCTTTCAGTGTAAAGGAAAAAGAAACTTTTTAGCGTTTGTTGCAAGCCTTCAGAAATTCATGAAAGATCATATTTCGAAATCTCAAGCTTTACATTGATCTCAAAAGTCACTTTACAAAAAATGCGAACAGTTTACTCAGTAACATTCGGCTGTCTCATCGGCATGTCGATTCGGGCATTCCAAATGGGTAACAGGCATAATGAATAGGCGCTGCAAACACAATATCCTAAAAGTGGAGTTTTCGACCTGAAACAGGATTAAAATGCTTTAGCAGGTAGGAGGGGCTGAAAATAGAAATCCGTCAACTGGTTGACTGATTCCTAAGACTTGGCATTAGTGTAGGTTGTTTCCACTAGCCAAGCATTTTGTTTCAATTGGCACTGCAGAAGCTGTCCTTTACACACAGGATAGAAAAGTCCATTTGTTAATCATGGGCTGTTTGTATGAAAATGGCGTAAGGTTATTCTGTACAGGAAAAGCACTGTCCCATTAAGCGAACGTCCCTCTTGTCTTGCAATCCTCATTCGTATATTTCATTGCATGTGGAAGTCGTGTTTATTTCAGCTTAACTTAATTGTTTTGAATAATGCGCTTCCGTGCTTTCTATTTGTTTCAGGCTATGTCAAAGTATGTGCCCATGTACAGGAGGGAATAATTCCTCTAACCAATCGGGAGATACGACCATGACAAAAGCGTCCAGAACCCAAAAAGGTATGTAAGGTGTCTTCCGAACGACTTAAATTCCCTCTGCAATGTAATGTCCATGTGGTATGCTCTGATAAGTATGTGTGTGCAGATATACAGCCTGCTGTGTCTAACTGTTACATGTAACTACGAACTTCTGGTGCTAGTTCAGTCACATTTCTTACAAGAGCAATGTTTTGGAATTTCAGCATTGGAAAAAAGTTTCCTGTGTCAACAAATGAAACCATCATATGTATGTATGTATGTATGTATGTATGTATGTATGTATATAGATATATGTATATATATATATATATATATATATATATATATATATATATATATATATATATATATATATATATATATATATATATATATATATATATATATACATATATATATATATACATATACATATATATATATATATATATATATATGTATATATATATATATATATATATATATATATATATATATATAACGTTAATTTACCGCACATTTTCGGGATGGAATAACACAAAAAGTAAGAAATGCAACATAAACGAAATGAAGTAACGAAGATAGGGAAGCATACTATGTTATCTGGGCTATGCATTCTCTTGTCTATATCTCCACCACCTTCAAAGTCATTTTGTTAAAGGTTACATGTAACATGTTTCTATCATACAGACTAGCATAGGCAGAACGTTCACGTAGAGCCTTATAATCTTTATCATTTCGGGTAAAGATTAAGGAAGACGTTTTTGAAACTGGTTCACCCAAATCATAACCCCACAAACGATGTTTGTCAGATCATTTTTTAAAGTTAACATTGGCTGTTTCAGTTTTTTGGTTCAAATACTTGACCATTACATGTTTCGTCTCTCTTCATTATTTACGTTATCGGATCATTTTCATTTTACATGTTACTCGTTTTCATTATCTATTTAGCAATGTCCGATAGATACGCCAGTGTTCAAATAATAAACCTATTAAAACGCTAAAAACCACATAATAAAACCAACATCGCCAACTGAATAAAAGCCCCAATACGGGTTTGAACACCTTAACAGTAAGGTCAAGTCTTCAAATTGCACTCAATTGAGGAATAAGCATCAAGGTATCAATGAGATAACTGCTGTAGATGTGACTTGTGAATCGTGGAGTATGTTGTTCACATAAGATTTATATAAAAGATGGTGCATAGAAAAACGGTGATTCAAGCTGACAGCAGTATACTCCCAAATACTTCATCTACAGGAGCTACCTCAAAGTCATGATGTAAATGTAAATGTATGTCAGTACAACGGAAGATATGAACCCTATATTTTTTTTTATTAATCGTCATCGTGAAAACTAGATACATAAATTGTACTTTACAAGCATGGAGGAGGTTGAAAATTCCCCTCTTCAATTTTCTGCTTAGAGGTTACAAATAAATTTAACATAGAATTAGATTCCTTTTTCCACTTCGGACCCACGAAGTGGGAGACACTTGTAAATCATGATATTCAAATAAAAAATGATTCACAAAATGAGGAAAATGCTGCAAATAGCCACTTTTGACATCTAATGCAACCACGATGAACCGATTTTGTGCTGAGACAAAAGTGGCTCAACCAGTTTGACACACCACAATACCCATCCCTGTAGGAATGGAATGCTGTACTTTTATTGTAAAAGAGAAGAAAAGGGAAAATGTATGAGGGCAGCAAGTAGCAACGTAGTTGGCCGAAATGTTATATTTTGATATCTGATATTGACATTTTAATGTATGGGTTGTATGTGGGCTGCGATTATTGAGAACATATGAAATGAGACATTCAACAGTAGGGTTGGTACTCGTGAATTTAGTCTATATTTATAATGTTATGCAAAACATTTTGACCTTGGTATATTATAATCCAGTGGGAAAGAGCCAACGTATCACCACACCCACCTACAGTCAGATGTATATGTTCCCTTACGCCAAATGTATGTAGAATAGTAATAGTAGTAGTAGTAGTAGTAGTAGTAGTAGTAGTAGTAGTAGTAGTAGCAGCAGCAGCAGCAGCATCAGTAGTAGTAGTAGTAGAAGTAGTAGTAGTAGTAGTAGTAGTAGTAGTAGTAGTAGTAGTAGTAGTAGTAGTAGTAGTAGTAGTAGTAGTAGTAGTAGCAGCAGCAGCAGCAGTAATAGTACTTATTCTTATTGACAAGAGAATTGCACGAGTATCCAAAAGTTGCAGATACTAAATTTGTATCAAAATACTTTCAATTAAATAAAAATAAAGTAGCTAATTCGCAAGGATTACAAAATAGTATTCACGTAAATGGATGTGTAATCTGAACTATTTCGATGTGGCAAAGGAACAACATTATACCGTCCAAGTAGATAACCTCCCTGTCTTCAAATTGAGAGGGAAGTGTCCTTTGAAACCTGAAATAAAGCTTCCCTTCCCCGGATGTGTCGTTTTCCCTTTACGTGCAACACTCTTGATGGGATATCAAAATTTTAGGCAAACATGACTTTGTGCCTTCTGACCAATAAACTACATATTCATGACCAAGAGCATAGTACAAGCACCGTACCTGTTTTTCTAAGGGAGGAATATTTAAATATATAAGCACTTTATGTCATATGAGTACTCCGGAACAGAAAACAGGTAGTTTACATGTATTCCATCTGTTTAAGCAAATAATTGAAATACAAAAAAAAAAAAAAAAAAAAAAGAAAAAGAAAAAAAAATGGAATCTGAAATAAGACGAATGGCAAATTTGTGTCCTTGTATGTGCCCACTGTACATAAAGCTGTATATATGATACAAAAAGGTCAGTGGTATATAACAATTGTTTTTTCTTTACTCTCATTTCCAGACGCAAATACAAATGAACATTTGTTCTTTTTAAATTTTACACCTAACACAATGACACTTCGTGGATATGTGAGGCGGAAACATTTATCAGCTAAAGATGCAGCTCTCATTATGATAAACATATGTCTATCTTTGTCGAGACTAGAAGAACTGGAGGTATATCCACTGCTTTGTGATAGGAATGTTGTCATGCTGTATGATAGTAAAGTAAGTAATTTTGATTAGAATTTGTTAACATTTTTTTACTGGATGACTACACTTAATGTAAGCATCATCTGTTACACCTTGTTATTTGGCAGAGACCATTACATAAAAGTCTTAAAGGCAGTGTTCTATTCACTACTTTAAGCTTGGAAAAATGCAAAGCTGCAGGATACTAAAGTAAGTAGTTTGATTACAATATGCTAAAGAAGCTATTGCAAGAAATCTACTGTTAGTGCAGGCGGCAGCACCTATGTAACCTGATTATATTAAAGGCACACACCATTAATTGGGAATCTTTAAGGCAGTGCGTAAATTGATAATTCTGTTGATTCCCCTTGGTACAACTTGAGGACTTATAATGACACATCACTTCAAGCATCGTATGCCCATATTTTGGTAGTAGACGACAATAGCAAACTCACATAAACTCTTTATAAGTTTGTTTA
Organism: Hermodice carunculata; assembly: GCA_964020975.1. Classification (NCBI taxonomy): domain Eukaryota; kingdom Metazoa; phylum Annelida; class Polychaeta; order Eunicida; family Amphinomidae; genus Hermodice; species Hermodice carunculata. The sequence continues at coordinate 40,915,433 of OZ026618.1, read as the reverse complement.
TTGACCATTTAGCATTTTGACAGTGCGTACCCAGGCTCCACTGTGCTTGTCAGAAGTTCCCCATTTACAACTGTTACGGAAACAAATTAGAAAGAAACTCCTGCCTCTGGAGGAACCCTATCACGATAATATACCTTAGGTCAACAGCTTTTCTTGACATCTGCATGGACAGCATGCCCAAGGCTGTACTCACGAAAGCACTGCCATTTACTCAGTCCAATTTCAACGCAAAATGCAAACCTAAAGGTATTTGTGATTTGATATTATTAAGCCTTCAACAATTCTGGATTTGCTTGACAGGGTCTTGTACCAGTACTGCGCCATACTTCAGCAGCTATGTCAGGCGGCAATTCTGCAGAAAGCATCTTGTGCTTTGGGAACCTTCTGAAAGTGGTGCTTCGTGTTGTGAAGCACCAAAATTTTGATGGACGTTCTTCACAAATACAATGTGAATAACTTCAGGAATCGGTATGATATTGGTCCTTACGAGGCATTCTCACCAGAGTGCATGCAGTTCACCAGCAATGTGTAAACATTTCTGACATACAATAATGCCTTCTCTTTTTCTTTTTCTTGCAAGAAAATGTGAATATAAGAAGGTGACATTTTAGTGTCTCGATATAGAAACAAAATCATGCTGAAGACTCCAAGGTTTGTTTTTGAACTCCCGACCCTTTCAAGAGAAATGTAGCTGTACGTTTTTAACATTTCCTTCTCTGGTAGCCTTAATACCCGTGAGTGATACAATAGAGATTTTCTATTTTCTTTTTGTTCAGATGACCATGTTCATCCTAGACAATGGTTATATGATCAGTCTTCTGTCCCTCAGTTACCAGTCTCTATGTCAAGCGTTCACAAAAACCATTCAAAGACAAATGTCACTGTTCATTTGACAATATATAACTATTTGAGTCAGATCCTTGATGTTGCACTTGGTGGTGGTCCTCTTTGAGGGGGAAATGTCCCATTACATGAGTGACCATAACACTATTTTCCATACAAGAGTGTTATTTACATACATTGTACCGTTCATACGTAGTTGGTGCTGAGGCCAGCGTAGCATATGCTGTTCCCACATCATCATCATCATCATCATCATCATCATCATCATCATCATCATCATCATCATCATCATCATCATCATCATCATCATCATCATCACTCTTACTATTATAATTATTGTATGATTCAACCATTTTCTTTGAAATCCCATGATAAATATTCAGAGTATCTACAGATTTGAAAGTTTATGTCTCTTCTGGCAATATATATTTCTATTTTATGGCCTTTTATCAGTCCATTCCAAGCGTTTTTACATCAACTGACTGGTCAGTTAGCCAAAAACTTAGGAAGGGTGATTGTACTTCTGCCTCCTGTCGTCCATATTTAACATACTAGACTTTTTCTCAACCTATTGAAACTCCATACATTCATATAAGTATACATCATCCAACAATAAAACACCACAATGACCCACAACTGAACCATGAGGATCTGCTATGTGTGTATGTGTGTGTGTGTGTGTGTGTGTGTGTGTGTGTATGTGTGCGTGCGTGTATGTGTGTGTGGGTGTATATGTCAACAGCGAATGCTACAACGGTTACGTTCTCGTGATTTTTTTTATTTTTAAAAGAATACTGTTTTGTAATTTCTGGCCAGAGGTATAACAATTACCCAGCAACTTAAAATAATATTCTCTTGCAAAGCCATTTGCATTCCCTGACAAATATGTAAAGAAAATATTTCGTTGAACGGTTTAATTGTTTTACTTCTTTCGGTTTTTTGTAGCCTTAAATGGAGACATTATGTTTCGCCTGGTGCTTTAAGGTCCCCCTTTTTATTCTCTACTGATGAATGGACAACTGAAACAAAGATTAACTGTCTGTACTGCAAAAGGGCTGAAAACTGAAAAAAACAGCCATGCTGGAAATTATACCGATTTGCTTATATCCCTAGAACTGTTTTTCTCTCCAGCTTTTGTTTATGTGCTCCAAGGTGCATTTCCATTTTCCAAGTAAATCAATATATAGCATATGTGAAAAGACCTTAAGATGGGTCTCCGAACCCTTATTTTTCATTTCTTATAATTCCAGATATTCATCAATAAATATTGAGAGCATAGTAGATAAGAAAAGGAATGAGAGGTGGCACAAAAAAAATATCCGGCAAACGAGTCAGGCTTTTGGTGCCTTAATAGGGTAGTGGTCAAAGCCCAAAAGTACTCGGGTACCCCTCCCCGTGGTAGAACAAGACACAACCCATTTTTTATTGAAGATTGGTTTGTGAGACATAAGAAAATGATGGTTGTGGTAATTTATTTTAGTGACAGGTGTATCTTATCACCATTTATAATGAAAAATCGCTCTATATATCAATAAATTCCCACTTTGCTTGTTTTTTTGCATAAAATCAGCAATATTTGCTCAAACTTGATGACATTAGGCTTATATTCAAGAAAACTTATGTGAAAAAGTAAGAAAATAATGATACTAGACATTTAAGAATCTAAAGATGGGAAAAAACGTAGAAAACTGCACAATTATGCAAAAATATTTTTGATTTTGACATTATTATCTCCCAATGATATGTCCAAAAACTTACAATTCTTGTCCAATATTGCATTTTTATACACCAAAAATTACCTTGGCCATAAGGCTACGAGGTTACATGGAAATTATTATCTCAAGTTTCTCAAAATTTTATAATCACCAAAAAGTATTACCCCTACCCCCTTATTTTTGGAAATAAGAAAAACACTGCTTTGTCGCTATACGACGCTATTCTTCAATTGATAATACTTACTCATTGATAAAATTAAAACTTGACACAAGAACAAACTTATTAATCCAGTGCAAGTGAATTTAATGTCACCTTCTTTTAAAATTTTGAGTTTGGATATGGAATAAAGATCAAACCTATTATTTCCTCCAAAACTCTGATAAATTTTCTATCACAATTTTGCAGTTAAAAACCTTATATCAGAATTTGCATGTACATTAATAATATGGAAAATGACTCTGTGTTACAGAAATTATCAACATACTAGCGTTTGGCAATTTTTGGAGAAAAAAAAGAACTTGTCACATAGTCCACCATCTCCAAATAGCTTGCCAATGCTGGCACTGAATACCATATTCTAACACACATTAACTACCCACTTTTTTCCCAGGACTCATCATGGCACCATCATTTGTGAATTTATCCATATAGGATAGTACATGGAACTTACCCAAACACTGGCACAGTTTATATCTGCCTGTCTGTCTGTTTGTATTTGATAATACAGGGTTGTGTTATGTTTTTTGCAACCAAAGCATAAAATTAATCACATACTGGAACTTACTTTCTCAACTGTGCGATGTTGTGCCTGACACCACTGGGCTTTGACGAGCCCCGCGGTATCGGGCGCAGCGTCGCACAGTTGAGAATCTAAGTTTCAGTATGTGATTTATTATGTCTGGGTGCCAACCCTGACATTTTGTTTTTGCAAGAATTCTTTCTTTCCTTCCTTCCGTCCTTCCTTCCTTCCTTCTTTCTTTCTTTCTTTCTTTCTTTCTTTCTTTCTTTCTTTCTTTCTTTCTTTCTTTCTTTCTTTCTTTCTTTCTTTCTTTCTTTCTTTCTTTCTTTCTTTCTTTCTTTCTTTCTTTCTTTCTTTCTTTCTTCTTTACGACCAGATTTGTCCGGAGTTTTTCCCAGACCCTACTATTCCGAAAACCACCAAACTTGCCATGGTGAAAGTAGGCACCTGACTTGAAATAGTCATGTTGATTAAAATTATGCAAATGAGGGGCAATTAAAATTTTAAAAACTCCGTATCTTCTAAACTATTGGAGATAGACACAAAGTTCTAACTTACACATATAGTTTCGAACAAAGGTGAACATGCTCATGGTACATTTTTCAAAAGCATTTCAAGATATAAGGAACATTTTTTTAAAAACATTCTGCATGTCATTGTACGGATGTCAACTCTGTGATCTATCAAGTAAGGAGGTCGAGACTTTTCATGCAGCTTGGCGTGAGGCCGTTAGATACATAATGGAGAACCCCGCACAGGACACACAATCGTCTGCTTTCTCTGATATGTGGTGATCCTCCAGTCGAAACACAGATATATAGACGGTTTATAAAATTTATTTCAAAGGTGGTAAACAGTAACAACATAATTGTAAAAACATGCGGTAATCTGGTGATTAATGGCAGCCAATCTTCTGCGTCTAAATCTTTCACGTTCATAGCGTCAAAATATGGAGTGGATTAGCACTCACTAGTGTCGTCATGCTGGCGATCACTCTTCAGTTCTCGGGATAATGAGGACTTCAATCAAGATGATGAATAATCTGCGGTGTTAATCCGCGAACTTTGTGAAGCGAGATGGCAAGCTTAAAACCAATCTCTCACGAACAGAACTTGATGAAATTATTAACTTCATATGCACACCATAACGTTTGTCACCCAAAACAAGTCCATGTGGATAGGGTCATCTTGACCAGTGAACTGAATGAATGACTTATTTTTTATTCCTCTTGATTCATATATATATATATATATATATATATATATATATGTATACGTTGTATACTTTTTTGCCATTTTTTTTTTATATATTGTACCCCTTGTGTAAGAATAAAAGATATATATATATAGGTTTGAGACAACTGGCAAATCCAATAGCATGCAAACAAAAGTTGGGGAATTTTAATGTATGCTAAATTCAGTGAATTTCCCAACAATCCACAATTTGACTAGGGCTTCTGCTGTACTGCATGGTATAAGCCTCCATGGTGCTAGGCAACCATTTTGCATTCATGATACTTGAACCTGTCTCATAGGCAGCCTTCTAGCCATGCCTGCTGAGTTTATGGTTTGAAAGGTTTGGGTCTTGTGGCAAATGGGAGGTAGGGGTGGGTGGGATGGGGAACTCCCAACCACTGTGTAATGAGGTTGTCAATAATAACAGAGAATTTTTTTTCCATTTCATGCAAGAAACATATCTGATCCATGTTCAAGCTAATGCTGGACAGAGTTGTAAGTGTACCATGGCGGAGACTGACCAGTCAGAGTTCGCATGAGGCTAGGAGTCTGCTAGGCTTATCAGTCCCAAGGGATCAGAGAGATTGGAATTCTAGGCAGAACAAGCCAGAGTGTACCCTCTGTTAAAAATAGACTACATACAGAGTTTGCTGGACTAATCTAAGTCTGACTTATAGTCCTCAGTGACTGTTCTCACATTTTGGTGAATTTTGAAAAAGTGTGTGAATTTGTGTCATCTCAATGGACACTTTCATGTCTTTGTTTTCTTGTAACCAGTGAGATGAAGCCTGTTCTTCATAGCCAATACTGAATCAGTATAGTGCATGTCTCAGTTCACAGGTACATGTACATGTACTTTTGTGACCACATCTGTTAAAATTTGTTTATGTAATAAAGGAACAAAGACAGTTTTGTATTGCATGTATACATATCCCTCTGAATTATAATATGTGTACACGGTACATGCACAGATACTCATCAATACTGCCCAGAAGGGCTGACCCTCTCAGGTGTGGGCACTTTTCTCTGGTCCCGAAGGTGCCCACTGCAGAGAGATTTCACTGTACAGTGGTACCTGCAATTTACGATCACCCCTAATGCATGACAAAAGTGGTCTCATAGGACAGGTGGTCTTTCGTCTCAGATAAATCAACAAACAATTTCTTTTAAGTTTTTTTTCAGACACTATTGGAAAAAACCCACCAAACTTGCCATGGTGACTGACATAACCAGTGAAATTGTGCATCTCATTTGGAATAGTCATGATGTTTAAAATTGTGCAAGTTTTAGAGGCAACAAAAATTTTAAAAGCGGCATATCTTCCAAACTATTGTAGATGGACTCAAAATTTCAATGTGCATATATATACCTCTGTGACACTTGCCACTATAATGGACAGTATAGTAACTGTTGTAGAATTAACAAAAAAATATGCTAATAAGGGGCATTGAAAAATTTAAAAGTTGAGTATCTCCAAAACTATTGTTAATAGAGATGCCATCTTAACTTCAATTTGTAGGCTTGTGGCAAACCGCATCCAATGAACCATGAACCAAAGTTGTAGGATTTTAATTTATGCAAATAAATGTAAATCTTTAATAGCTTCAAATCTGTCATAGAGGTGCCATTTCTACTTCAATTTATGGGTTTGTGGCATAACCCCATCCAATGAACAAAAAAACCAAAGTTCTTCTAGCCTTATGAGTCATGCAAATTAGACAAATACACAAAATGCAATGTTGAATAGCTTCAAAACTACTATTAATACAAGTTTCATTCAAACCTCACTTGTAAGTTTGGGACATGGCCACATCCCTTGAACCAAGAACCAAAGCTGAGCATTTTAATTTATGAAAATTAAGCTAATACACGAAACTTAAATTATGTTGAACAATGGAAAAGTATAGCATTTCAAACTGTTCTCATTTTGAAGGTACCCAGACAGATTTGCTGTCAAGCAAATTTTTTTCTAGTTTTATGCTTTATTTGACAACTACTGGATGACTGAAAACAAACATTGTTTTGATTTGCAACCATTTCCTGTTTACTTTTGGTTGTGTAGTTAGATTATGACAGTTCTGGTAAAAAAAAAAAAAAAAAACATTTTAGACCTGCCAGAAAATAAGGGGGGTGGGGTAACTCTTTTCTCCCCAATTTAAATTTTGAGAAAGCTGAGTCTATATTTAGCATATTGCCTTTTAGCTCGACAATTCGGGCAATTTTTGGTGCATTAAATGTTTTCCTAGAGCAAGGACTTTGAGCACTGTGTAACATTTTATGCACCATAGAAAATCAAAATTGAAGGAATTTTTGTGCTAATTTGCCCAAATTTGGTATTTTTCGACCTTTTATGACAACAAAACCATGCAAACATCATTTGTACAGTGCTTGCTATATAATTTCAGAAACTATGAGCCATATTTGGTATGTTTCTTGAATTTATTGTCGAAGTTATGCTCAGAAGTGTCTTGTATGGAATGATAGTTAAAGTAATGACTACTATTTTCAAATATATGGCTATAAAATACACCTGTCATCAAATAAAAAGACCACAACAATCATAATCCAATGCAGAATATGCCAATATTTAATAAAAAATGGGTTGTGACTTGTTCTACCATAGGGAGGGGTATATCCTTAAATAAGCCACTTTTTAGGTTTGGCCGCTAGCCTATAAGGCTTTATAAGGGGCCATTGGCGACACAGGGACCAGTGCGAACCAAAAATACCACGGCATATGGATCATATACCAACCTCTAAATTCGAAAATACAGGATCTTTGGCATGTTTGAGGATGGTGTTTCGCAATGCGGGAGTACAAGAATAGGGTGTGCCAGATCTGCGGTACAGAGGTGGTGTGACTGTTGTCAATATTGCAGCATTACGGTGTACAATAAATAGTAGACTTTTAATAATCAACCTGAGGTCATACTGCCAGACCATATGCTTCTATCTCGGTTCTACATGCAACGCTGCATACAGTGGTGTCAGGAATATACTGACTGGGTTAAATTTCATCGGAAGTGTGTGATGAGGTCCGAGGCGTTATACACTTGCCTCGATTTCAATGATGACAGGATCCAGGTTACCATATTCTTCAGAGAGATTTCTGGGTGGATGCACAGTGGTACATAACGTTATGGTAGAGGCAGCCTTGTGATGATAATGGAGCAGTCTGTGACAGAAAAAAAAAAGAAATGATCATGATAAATGGGACTCCAAGAGGCCTGCGCTATGTGGTTGGGATCCTGCTAAAAGTTGCTTAGCGGCTACGATGACATCATGGGCTATTTGTGCCAGCAAGACAATGCACAGCCCCACACTGCAGGAGTCAGCATGTAGTTTTTCCAGACGCAAAACATGCAAATGTCATAACCAACCCAATCTCCAGACCTGTCTCCTGTTGAACATTTATGGGGTGTTTGGCCGTCGAGTCAGGTATGACTATTGAAAACCTGCAGCCACCCTGGACCAACTGTCTCAGTGGCTCATAGAGTAGTGGAACAAAATTCAATACCCTGAGATAGCTAGGCCATCCAGCCACAGCGATGGTCTGGGCTTGCTCGAAAGAAAATGGTGGTCACACCCGGAACTGATACCTACAACTTACAAACAAACAAATAAATCCCTTTCAGGACCATCGCATTTCCCAAAAGAGACGATAAATGAACTGGTATATTGAAATAACACACTCACAGCATGTATCGTTACCCACATACTCATTGTTGACGAAGGGGATGCCTGTTTTTTGTGGCCCAGATCACATCATACCTTCACGTTGGAACAAAATGAAATGGTAAATCAAGAAAAACAATCAAAATCGAAAGATGAACACTTTTCTCTCAGTGTCTGGCTTCTTCCAATAACAGAGAGCATTCAACGTTTAAGCTACAAATATCGGAATTGTGTGGATAGTTGTTTTTCTCCTCTTTGCTTCTAAGGATCACATTAATGTCACATTTAAAAAGGCAAATGTAATCAATCAATGAAAGATGCTTCCATTCTACACACGTGGATTTTAAGTTTATTGTAGCTTTGTGTCTAATGAGGTAACATGAAAGAACAAGACAGCTTTCCCATTAGTGTAGGTTACACATGGTTAAACAAGACCTAACCATATTTAATCCTATGAAAATGATACTAATGCAGGCCTCAGGTTAAAAGGTTTATGAAGACAACAACCAGTTCGGAACTATTTTTATCGTAATATGTTATGTAATATGTGGACAAAAGTCACTATTAGACGAAAATAAGCAGGGTTGTGTTTTTGCGCAAATGGATCCAATGAGTAGAGAGGTCTGGGGCATGATTCCCCAGGGATAGTTAAGGCCCGGGTTTCTGAGGTCTGCTGTATTTGGAAACAGACATTCGCACATCAGTACTAAGAGTTTTATAGTAATTAATTTTCGTCTTGTGAACACCTCATCCGAAAATGGCAATTTCACAGTCTTACTCACACAGTTAAATGTGTATTCTCCGCATTTTGCGTTGCGAGCCTAGGCTAAAGGGCCCAACAATTACCCGGACTTCAAACATTTACAAACTCATAATAAGTGCTATTACGTAATCAACGATATTTCAGTCAAAGATGAGTTGCTGTCGCTATTTAGTCTTCAACCTTGTTTTTGTGACAAGTGCAGGCAAAGAAAAATAAGGAAACGGGATCAGATTGTATGCACTGTGCTGAACTACTGACTTAAAAGCACATTTGACTCTATAACAGTACTAGAAAGAGCCATAAAAGTAGAATTCCTTATTAGCTGATGTGTACATGTCATACAAGTTGTATCATAAAAAACCCAGTTGCATGGGTGATTATTTACGGTATGTCACTTATTTTAGTTTAGGCCATAATATTTAACGGCAAGATCCCAACTAAATGCAGTCAAATTTCAGTGAGGCTTTGATCACTCTTGGTCACAGACAATTACACGGTAGTGTTTAAACATAAGTATTTATTCTTCACTGCGGCACTTAAACTGGCTGAGACTAAAGCACAGAATGTAGGTTTCAATAAGAACAGCTCCAAACCAGGCTTAGGAGCACGGGCCAATGGATATAATTGAAAAATAAAAACCTGTTTTTAAACTATGGATTAACATTCCTTCTTCCCTTTTTTACATTCCATTTGCTCTTCCGTAGGCTAATGATGCTTTCAACAAATATCTGTTTGTAAGTCTAGGTTTGGTGTTTGGTGAAAGGCCACTGCCTGAGGGATGCGCGTCTTAGATCAGTATAATTTATATGCCTTCTTACCCCCCCCCCCCCCCCCCCGTTTGAAAATATGAGAAGGTCAATACACATGTTTGTACTGAAGCCCGAAATTCAAGCCCTGAGTACACTATTTTGCCACCATATTGTCATTTTATCTTACTATATCCATTATTAAAACATCTGTGTGTATCCACTTTGTGCACAGGTTGCAAGACGAGAGATAAGCATAGTTACATTTTCATATGCATATCGGGATCTTTAACATGTTCATTTGATTCATTTCATTTTCAAAAGGACCATGACCATTTTACCAAGAAAGATTGACAGATGTTAAACAGATTACATAAACCAACAATGGTAGTCAATTGACCGGAGCATTCCCTTAATGATTATGTAATGCAGCATTCCATACATTGTGTAACGCAACAATCCATGCAGTATCATTAGCATCAGGTTAATTATACTGGATGGATTGGCCCTCTCTGAAGTCTTTATCAGTGTGGCACTCACTCTGAAGGTTTAGCGGGGGGAAAAGAGGGTCTGACTGAAATAATCATTTGGATTGAGATCGGGGTCTGGCATAGGTGGAAACATCCCTCATTGTTGATCTGACTGGTATGGAAAATAAATTTTAAAAAACGTGATATGACTAAAAAAAGGATAGAAGAAATCACAAGTAAGGTAAATGGTGTATATGGCATTAAAAAGCAATATTATCATGAATTGATATTCTTTGCTCAGCACGTAATGAAGTCTAGGTACCTCCTAAGTACAGGGCTATCTCATAGGCTTCAATCTCGAGGAGGTATTTGATATTAAAGCTTGAAGTCCATAGGCCCTAACTATTTTAAAATACGGTTTCTGCATGTACAGGCTGTCATCTGCGTAGACTGTTCTATATGCGGTATATCTATATGCAAATAGTGATAGAACGAATATAAAGGACTCAAACGTACGCCTACCTTTAACGGGATGGACTTACAATGCCCATGGTTTCGAAAATCTTTATTTCTATGGATATGTTCCAAGAATACGGATTGGCATCTAACAAAAAAGATCTGTTACAATAATACAAACCATTTGACGAAATACACGGACATCTGCAACCTCTTCATTCCTGCAGACACACTTAGTTTTTGATAAATAAATACATCCAAGTGTAAGTTATCAGAAGCTTTAGAGTGGCAAACGTTGGAATCATGGATAAAGACAAAACAGCATACACCCAGCCTGTGTAATACTCTGAAGCAATAAAGGGAGGCAGACAGACAGTGGAACTTCCATAGTACTTCCCCATAGAGCGAGGATAATATATAACAAGGACCACGGGTAAAAGGGAAGCCACACACCATATTGCAAACGCCATAGCTAGATCTGCTTTCTTTTGTAAGCTGAAGTTACTTTAAGGAAATTCTACGGTATGAAATATAGTCAAGGTAATAGCCACAAGCATTAACATAGATCCAAGAGATGAGGTTAACACTGTTATTCCGGCTATACTGCGGGTAGTTGAAGAGCACCATTTTTTGTCCTCTTCCATATAGCGCACTCCATATGCAAGATCATCGATGGTTATAGTCATGAGATAAACATTTATTAGCATACCAGCCGCTCCTAAATTCGAAATGAAAAATGCATGAACTTCATTTTATAATTCAGATCTAACTTGCAAAGCACTCACCAGACAATTCCCGATGAGGGACAAAAATCCCATGAGCCAAAGTGAAATTCGCAAGGTCGCATTGGTCATAAGATCAGAACAGATGGGAAATACCTCGGCTTATAGTAAACATTTCTTCAGTGAGAATGGTGCCACACAACAAAACTTATAGTTAGAACTGATCAACGTTTTTATGTTTGTGGAGGTTTGAGAACATAAATTTTGTCAAAATGAATAATATCATTGCCAGAGATATCCAACTCGTCTAACATCTTTACATCATGAAATGCTGCATGCTCTTTGGTATGTATTTTGTCCTATTTTAAATCTAGTTTCTTTAAGAATGAAAAACCAAGAAACTTATTATTTACTAATGTCCCCAATGTGTAATGTATGGGTTGTAAACGGGGCAACGATGTAAGCCCCTTAAAGGCACCATCTTCGATCACTGCTAGCAATGGGTTGTATTTAATCTTTGGGACATCTAGATTTGCTGCGTAGGAAATATCCCAGGTGGCACTTCTGTGATATTATGTGACAAGTACAAAGCAAACAAGGGAGGATAATCCCAAGTGAACCTGAGCTGTGTTTTATTGTTGTATGTACATACTATTCTCCTAGCGTCTCGACCCAAGCTTACGAGCATTGCTGATACATTGTGTGAAACAATATGACGTCAGTTAGACTCAGCTCTCCTGCACAAACATTAAAGACGACATGTGATACTACAGAGTTCTTCATCATTCCCCAGCAAACAGTGTAGAATACCATTACACAGCTGTTCCAAAGTTATGCATTACCTCTGTTCGTTTGCACAACTGTGTCTATCTGTTAAACACCAGTTACCAAAATGAAGGACATTATACACTCAGAGTGCCATATCTACGAAACGTGGCACGACATTAAAACCATCATCCAAAATACCAAGCAACAAACTGGTTTAAGAAAGAGCATATCAAAGCATTAAAAATGGATCAATATGGAACAGCTACAAACTATTGAGGAGAAATAAACCAGATATATTTCAAAAGCGTCACATTCACTTCATATTACTGTGGGATAATTCAATGGTGTTTCTACCGTGTGCAGAGCTTAATATTGAGTTCGGAAATGAAAGCACGTTTTGACTCACCACTTCCAAATTCATCTCGTCTCAGTGGACAATCCGACGTTCCATGGCATACTTTACCAAAGGGAATACACTGATTTCCCGGGCACTGCACGTACGATTTTGGACAAATATAATCAGTTGTTAAATGATAGGCGTTATCGTTATTAAGCTACAATAGTCTGAATGAAAATCCTTTTGCTGATAGTAAAAGATCTAAAGACGATACCTATTATGCTATACCGAGTCTTTTCTGTCGTTTTTTTAGCTCTTATCAAGTATGCACACGCATCTGCAAAGGATATACAGACATTTACCAGTCCCAAGACCAGGATCACGTTCAGATATGCTCACCTTATAATTTGACTATATGCCCTTCAACAATATAACGGGCCGAAAGGACTCGCAACTGATGGACATCTATACGAAGGAATATGTAGATAAGGATCATTAATGAAATATAAGCACTTTCCCAACAGTGGTATATGATTCCAGTAATGACACACACTCGTATGTATGTATGTATGTATGTATGTATGTATGTATGTATGTATGTATGAATGTATGTATGTATGTATCTATGTATGTATGTATGTAGGTAGGTAGGTAGGTAGGTAGGTAGGTAGATTGATGGGTAGGTAGGTAAGTATACATACATGCATGAACGCATGTATTTATGTGCATGAGTGAGCCCTACGCTGATAAATTCAAATTATTTTAGCTCAGATCAGCTTTATTCAATAAAGAAAGCAGTGTTTATAGCACAGTTTCAAAGCTATGAGATCAATGTGATGATGACTATTGATATTAAAATTGATACTCGGTAATTATACAAAAGTCTTCTTAGGATAAGGATTTGCAAATCTACTTTCCTATAGGGCCACGTATCATCCTTTGACATAGTTTTACACCTTTAAATATACTTATCCAAAATGAAACCGTTTATTAGTGAAGTATAATGTAGACTGGCTCAGCAACATTATTTTCTCAAGATTATCTTCTTGTTGTGGTCCTGTGAATGCTACATTCATAAACATATCGAGATGTAACGCAACTAAGTATTTGTATATTCGTGCTTTGTTCCATATATATATATATATATATATATATATATATATATATATATATATATATATATATATATATATATATATATATATATATATATAATTGCATCTCCGCTGTAGTTAGATGGAATGGGCGGTACCGTGCCCGTTTCAATGTATCCAGTGGTACCAGGCAAGGTAGTTTATTGTCACCTTTCCTTTTTAATATATTTATCGATGAGTTGCTGATTGATCTAGACTACTCAGAACTTGGAGTGTGTATTGGCCCATTCAGATTTAATAGTTTTGCCTATGCCGATGATGTAACACTTATTAGTGCCACGGTGACCAGCTTGCAAAACCTTTTAGACATCTGTGTACGATACTCAACGAAATTGGGGTTTAAATTTAACCCAGTCAAGATAAAATGTTTTATATCTGGTAATCACCGGTTCTGTAAGGAACCTAAATGGTTAATTGGAAAAATGTGATCGAAGTGTCCAATGAATTAGATATATAGATTCCACATTAAGTAAAGATGGGAAAGGAAATGCCCATGTGGAACAGCAGATTAACTCTTGCAGACGTAACTATTATGGACCTGGCGAAGTAGGCATGGTATACCCGGGCTTTGATACTAATACATAACGTTATCTATGGAACACTATATGTGTGTTTACTTCACTATATAGAACAGAATGTGTTAATATACGTAGTCAATCTCTGAAACAAATGGAATCTTTACAGGAGTGCTTTATAAAGCAGTGCTTAGGTCTGGGCAAACGCCCAGACATTCTAATTTATTAAAAGCTTTAGGTATTAAGACAGTGAAGTCGCTCATCAGCGAGTGCATTAGCTCACTTTGCTAAAGAATATGTAATGTTGACTCTCCTATGCGAGATTTGAACTTGTTCTTAGATTTATTTTTAACTACCGGTAAAACCATTGAAGGTATCCTGAGCCATGGTATAGTGAAGCAGGGAAACTCTCTTGTCTCACCAGCTGTAGGCTCTCTGCCAAGCCCGGCTCTTCAAAATTCCGAAGGTCATGGTGTTCTCCATAAAGATTTTGGTTTTTCATGAAAATTTTATAAAACCGTACAAGGAGGAGCACTTACTGGTGTCACTCCTTACAAGAACATTCTAACGCGGATTCACACTTGGCCTCTGCGCTTTGTTCATTACACTTGTAGGGGTCCACGTCTGCGGCGGACGATCCCATCGATTGCGCAGCGTGCTGGCCGGGGGTCCGGCTGTTGGTCTGGGATGGATGTGCGGGCGTGCCTTGGGTCTGCTAAAATTGCGGACCCGAGGTGTGCTGGCGCCTTTCCGCTGGGCCGGGGTGTAGGCCGTCGGCCGTTATGGTGCACCGTTGATGGGTCGGTCTGCCTGAGACTGTGAACATATATTGATCCATATCTTTATATGTACATGCTCTCCAGGCAATTCTTTTAATGGTATGTGTTACATGTATATCGGCATCCTTAAACTATATGTATTTATTTTTTCTTCATTTCATCTTGATGTACTCATTTTCGCGAATCCGGGGTTTTTAATGAACTTATTATGAATAAAATTATATATATATATATATATATATATATATATATATATATATATATATATATATATATAAAGACACACACATATATACATATATATATATGTATACATATGTGTGTGTTTGTGTGCGTGCATATTCAGTCCCATATATACATATGTATATAACTTATTGGACAATTCACTGTTAATCTATTATTGAAAATCTAAGAAAGTATAATACCTTTCAATCAATATTTGTCAAAGTGCCGCAAATAAAGAAAAATGTGCACTATATTTTTTGAATTTGTACTCTCAGGTGACACCTCACCTCAGTTTTCACCTGGTCTATCTGGCTCCTTTACTGTTGAATTGCAGCATGAAATAGTTACCTTTAATACAACTCAAATATTGGGTGTAAAACCCCCCTGTGCATTTACAATATCATTTATCAACATGATACCGCAGTCGATTTAGTTCAAATTTCAAGTTGTATATATATATATATATATATATATATATTTCATTGAATCATTGATAAGAAATCCCCTCTGCATTTACAATACAATTTATTAACAAAATACCATGGTAATACCACTTTTCGTACAGGAATTTTTTTTTCCGTATAAGCATATTGTCATAACACCATATCACTCCCCTGCAAGGGAAAAACTAGTATGAGCTTGCATAAATGAACGGAGTTCATTCCAAGCCTTCAAAGTATCTCTATGATAATAATGAAATATATGCATAGTTGCATTTTGCCAGACAGAATCAACACAACAACGACTCCCCAATTTATTACAATTTTATGCACAGATAAAAAAAACATTGACATAACACACTTCGATTTTGCATTCACTGAAGTCCCCACTCACGAAAGCAATAAACAGTTCACATCCAACTTCGAATAAGAAACTTTTAACCCTCCATTAGCAGGCACTTGATACATGATATTATATTTTTAACTTTTAGAAAATTGTTATCTCAGATAAATGTATTAAGTTCTTTTTTTTTTACCATTTTAATCAGGTTTGAAGTTACGTATACTGTAGATGGACTGTACACAAAAAAGTGAAATACCGTACGATTTCACTACCCATTTTTTTTTCAATAAAAGACAAATTACGCATTTTCCAAAATTTTGATATAGCTTGTATTGACTTAAATTGTCCTTCCATTTTTTTTTTTTTTTCAAACTCGAACCATGTTCATCTGAGGTGAATGTTATACCTAAAATAGAAAACTTCATGGAGCGCCATTTTGAACGGATGTAACCTGACTTTCTATCTACATTTGAGCTAATCCATGTACTTTTTTTTCTCTAGATTTATTTTCAAACTGCCTTTTGTCAATGCTGTGTTAAAAGTTTTATTATTTTTTCCAGAATCTTCATCTAGCACGAAACATGTGGTATCATTTGCCTTAAGACTCAGCTTGTTCTCGATCTCTCCTATTTTGATACCTTTAATATTTGGGTTCTCTCGAATATCTATATCAATTAATCAACTGCTGAGACAAACGAAAAAGGAGACAGGGGACATCTCTTGCGAACACCTCTGTGTTAAAAGTAAAAGGATGAAGTATATCTATTGTTGATAAAATAACTACTTATATCAGTGTATGTTATTTTGATCTACATCTTACTCATAAATAAAATGCCTGCGATGCTTTATCCACAAAACCTAGGTCCAAAGTATCCATTGCTTTTTCGAAGTTCAGTAGCCTTACATTGTCTCCTATTTATCTCTCTTTACCATATCCAGTCTGGTCCGTATGTGATAATTTTTGTAAGTACTTTTGCAACCTTAAGGTCAAAACTTTTGTAATCTATCGATGCCATATAGGTATCTATTTTTCGAAGTTCTTTATTGCCAAGGTACTGGAAACGGCTTGTTTAAGGATTCAGACATATTGTCCAAATCAGCAAACAGTTTAGAGAATACCTCCACTAAACAGTGCGCCGTCAGTTTTTCTTCTCTCCAGGTCTAAAATTGTACCCACTTTTTGCAACATAATTCATGTGTTCTACAAGAAACAAAATGGGTAACCCAGGCATATTGTATGTCGACAACAATGGCATCTCTTCCACTGTAATCAACAATTTTCCTGAATTGAAAATACTTTGGCACAAAGATGACAGTTCATTGTGGCATGCGAAATCTAAAAGCTTGTACTACTTACACAATTTCTTTAAAACAAGTGCCAGAAACTCAGTGGTTATACTTTTGTTTAACAGGAGATTAAATATCATATATTGCAAAGGTAACTAGCATGCTTTGCAAAAATAACAACGAAAGCAACACTTTACAAAAAAACAAATAATCTTTATTAAACTGATTTCTATCACTACATCATAGTGCATTTCCCATCTTGTGGTTGTGTCAGGTAACCACCTACAAAGGAGCATTCTGATTAGCTAATAGGCCTTGAGAACCATGTAAACATAAAAGAAATGGCCTTTTAATATGTTATTTTCTCGACTGATGCACGTCAATCAAATACAGTTACTTCAAGTGACAGCTACCTTATTCCTTAGTTCAAAACAAAAATACAGCGATATTTTTGAACTAATTAACACGAGTGTGCTGAAGTTCTAACTGCCTGTAAAAATCTTTTACGATTGTGTGCATTCCTATTGTGCACATTTTCACTGAAATACTAGTTTTCAGCCTTTATTAACAATTAAGATGCTTTGGGAAAGCTGCCCTACTAAACTAAGTAAAACAGATTGTCCCACTTTCCTTTGTAACACGTTTGCATGTTTTGATTCAAAAACATACTTTAGTTCAGATTCAAAATGTGTTGGGTGTTTCTTTTTATGTTTGTCTCAACTTATGGTGTATCAATTGACTTTGTTTGGCGTAGATATCTCCAGAAAACAAAATTGAAAGCAGAAGATTTCATTTTTTTCGTCGGCGATGCCCACAAGAAATAAACACTCTTTTCTTGTTTAATTCTTTCCATCCAGATAACTTCAAACTGAAAGTTGTGAATAATGCTTACTGCGTACTAGCGGTCTTTCTTATATGAATATATTAAACAGTGTATTCAGGTGCCAACAGTAAAACTAACATTAGACATGATTTTGGTAAGTTGCAAAAATGTGACTCAAGCACTTCCTAGGGGGCACTTTGTGGACAGTATATTTCTTAAAGCTCTTCCGTTGGGACGGGGTCAGGCTCCACACCTAAACCATCCACCTGCTCAGTTCCTGCTCCACACCAAAACCCAAACATCAGAAGAAATTGTTAACGAGCCAGCATACCTGTATTTGGACATTGAAAACCTAAAAAATAAGAAAAATAAAAAAAATAAAAAAAAATAAAAAAAATAAATAAATGCTCAAGCCAACATTGATCAGCTTATGCCAGTAAAAAGTAGAATTACAAGGTAAAGTGATATTGATTGTGGAATCAGACTTCCTAAATATTCGATCTTTGGGTGCTATGTTTTTTACTATGTCAACAGCTTTGTTCAGCGCACTTCGGGCGCATTCAAGTTTCGTATGGTGTGGTTTTAGACTTTCTTGATTCTAAGTCTTCGAGGGCTTATTTTTGAACTAAGTCAACGACTATCTTCGGCACACTGAGCAATCGTGTTGACCAGGCGTATTGTGTTGTATGCGACTATAGGCATCTTGGTACTTGAATTGAGTGCTCTTTTTACAACAACAACCAAAAAAAAAAAAAAAAAGCAGGAATACAGTTTCCATTTGATAACTTCAAACACTTGAAAAAGGTACTCGGGCCAAATTTCATAAACTTGGGCAGTTAAAATTTCAATTCGTGAGCAGAGTTCTGGACTAAGCCCAAAGCACGCCAGAGATGGCTGTTCATCTTGACTTTACTATTGTATGGGACAGTAGGCATGCCCACATATTAATTAAAGGCCTTTTCACAAAGAATATGTATACGGTGTTGATTTGATAATTGAGGGAAGATTATTTTAAGTACCGCACTTCAACTTAAGTCTCAGTCGGCTGTGAAAAAATTATTTGCACCATCAGACTTTGAAGACCTCAATTGGCAAGCTTTGTAACAAAGTATCTATCTATCTATCTATCTATCTATCTATCTATCTATCTATCTATCTATCTATCTATCTATCTATCTACCTGTGTGTCGGTGTCTGTCTATCTATCTGTCTGTCTATCTATGTCTATCTGTCTGTCTCTCTCTCTCTCTCTCTCTCTCTCTCTATATATATATATATATATATATATGTGTGTGTGTGTGTGTGTATATACAGAATTTAGTGAAAAGTGGTTTACTTGAGCAAGGTTGCTGAAACATAAGTCAACTTCTATGTTCATGGCTTCAAAGTAACTTAGGCTTATGCATTTTTTTCCAGAAACTTGGTTTCACTAAAAAGCTGAAATAAATCTAGACAGGTATCTGCTACTTGAGATTTTTCCCGTGATACTATGTTCAAGTGAACCTGAACCCAAGAGTAAAGCCGATACCATATTGTGTGAACTAGAATAATGAAGGTGTTGTTCATGCATAGGAAACAAACTCAGGCTATAAACCTTCTGGTCTGTAATGATCATAGCTCCATGCTGCTATCCGTGGGTACAAAACATATATGTCTCTGTCACCAATTACTTTCCGGAAGTCGGTTGTGCTGTTTAGTTTTCGCACGCTAAACAGTACTGAAGGCCGTCCACTGGAAACATTTGGATTCCTCGTTGTTGGTAACCAATGACTGTTCCATACGTGAGCATAAGTTAATAATACACTCTGAGTTTTAATTACCTCTTTTCGTGTCTGAAGTTCTCAGGCACCATGTTCATTTTGTCCCCCAGGAGATTAGGAGATGTAACCCCCCCTCCCCTACCATCACCATCTTATCAACCCTTTCCACACCTTCTGCACTGCCACAGCTTCAACAGAACTCAATTATGAACATGGTGGACTTTGTGGCCCAGGGTATTCAGCAGAGCATCAAGCTAGCCCTTGAAGTTAGGGCATCACAGTTCTGGTCAGGCACTGAGGCCACATACATAGGTGCTACCAAAATGTGAGACAGTCCAGTGATCGTACCTCATAGTGAAAGTAAAAGTCACGGACTTCAAACAGAACATCATAGGCCAACTGCATAACGTTAGCCTTAGGGAGAAATCTGGCCCCTTTTGTCACGTTTACCGGTTCATGTGGTAACATCCTTGGCAATCTGATGTTAAACAAAAGCAAATGTCCAATGTCTCACCAGTCTTTCGATGCACAGCTGCAAGTTTGCCTCCATTTCTGTAATTTAGACAGTAGAAATGGTAAAGGGCACAGTTTCCGTATCAGATCGGCTTCTCGAGATGTGCCATTTGGCATTCTGGACAGCTATATCAGTCGATAGATATGTCATGCTTTTCAAAAATATAAACAAATCACAACGAACCAGAGCTCAGGGGGACGGGAAGCACGGCTGGGGTGTGCGTTTGGGATAGCAAGTGCCGTCCAAATTGGACAGTGTCATTACCATATCCAAACCGTAGTCCTAATGAAACAAATCCAAGTCAATTCCGACCAAAGGCAATGTTCCTTGGTAGCTGGATCACATAATTTATAGCTCGTCTTAACCCAAAAGAGTCTCAAACGTATGTGCAAAGGTTAATAGGGTCAAAAAAGCCAATAGGGTAAAAAAAGGCAATAGGGTCAAAAAAGCCATGTCTAGTTTTAACATGACAGAATGCAAAAAGTTTTATTTAAAATTACAGGCCTATTTCAGTAAATTGGATTGAACAGGTGCATCATTCATGTGCATATAGGACCATACAAGTCCTGAAAAGGGACCAAAAGATGCAGAACATTAGAGAATTTGCAAGGGCAGGTTCCTAATTTATTGAAAATGTCAATAAAATTCAACATTTTAGAAGGTACTAGTTGCAACCAACATCCCAACAATGATCATCATCTACATAAGCCCACAAAGTGACACTAACACTAACATCAATCCATCAGAAAAGCCCCCTAGGCCTAAAATGACCATCAACAAGAATCCAAACAACATGATTATACAATTCGACATGTTTCAGACATGCAGTTAAAGGCATGGTGTCGTTTTAAAGGAGATAAACTAAGTGTATTTCAAAAGGAAAAGTGTTTGAATGTGCTAATACAATGGTTAAAAGTCAATACATTATCAGAGTTGGCAAGTACACTGGATCAAATGTTAAACTTCAGCCAGAAACAAATGACATCAGGCCTGAAAACATCAAACCGTAATCAAAAATGGCATTATGATAGCCAAATTTGTAAGCATAGCAGTCACATTTCATGTATGGTTACCGGATGTATTTTTGAAAGGAAATTTAAATATTCAAGACAGCAGAGAATCCCACAAGTCATATAATAAGTCATTTATTAAGATAATAATTTAGAATTCAGAAAATATAGTATGCCGTTGTAAGTCAACTGCAAGTTAGCCAAGCATAATGTACATCTAACTCATGGTCCTATAAAGTTCAAAAGGTGAAAATGAAAATGTTAAACAGTCCCAATCATTGTAAAATCCACTAAATTTATCAGAGAAAGAATTAGGTTTTATGAAAAGAAAGAAAAAGAAAGAGAGAGAGAGAGAGAGAGAGAGAGAGAGAGAGAGAGAGAGAGAGAGAGAGATCATGTTAAAATTCCTAAAGGTAACTGTAAGTATAGTTGTTTTCCATATAACAGTTTTAAATGTTTTCATTGATAATCAGACACAGTTGAACTTTTCAGTCAGCTGATTGAGATGCTAATTGTTCATACAAGAGAATGAGGGAGAAAGACAAATATGCATAAATTTACTCATTTATTGAAAGTAACCATGCCTCAGCTGTACATTAAACACTTTGAGCCAAGCTGACATGACCTTAACAATAAAAAACTAAATTCAACAGACAATTATAAAAAAACAACATCAGTCCCACTACACTTGGAATTCTTTCTGCACTGCAATATGTACAGGAAGTGCCTGAATGTTTAAACTGTTACCAAATACATAAAAGTTCCATAAAAAGAGAAGCGGACAGCAGTTTTCAATGATGGTGATGAGACTTAACCGAATACTAGTTCAACCTTTTCAGATCCATGATCATTTACAAAATAGTAAGACATCCTAGTGTTCATCATCAGAAGGATCCATGACCAACAGTAATGAAATTTAAATGAAAGAGAGTATCTAAACAAGTTTTACGGGATACCAATCCTCTCACTTTGGAAAACACTGTGTTTCTTTCTCACTTGAAAATACTACACAATAGGCCTATCATTCGTTATGAAAATAAAATGATTTATATCAGCTGAGCAGGTATTCCTTGAATTTTGTCAATATATCCGAACAGGATGAGAAAATAGAAGGCCTGTATTATTCAACATGATGCCTAAGAACTTAGATGGTTCTTATTTCATTTTATATTTGTTGTAATCATAATAAATTTTTGGTGGTTTTATTTGAGTTCCAGATCGGTAGGATAAATTGATGTAATGTTATCCTTTAAATGTTTGTTGTTGACACTTAATAAATCTGAAAGGTAAAATAAACGATCTAGCATGGTAATTTTTATCTTTTGCCATTTTCATTCGAAAATTATACTCGCGATAAAATAAATAGAGATTAGCCAAAAGTGGCGCACAATTTGCACCCATGGGAATTCCTATGACATGTCTAAAGACACTATTGACAAAGAATGAGTGTCATTATCATTTACTTCAAGAAGATGAAATCAAAATACGTTTTTTCGTATGTAAATATTATCTATCAAATATGCAAACAGTTTTACAAACTCATCATAGTCAAATGCATGTTGACCATTCTTAGCAGAATCACCAAAGAAAGCATGTTTATGACCAATTATAATTTTCTGAAATCTATTTTTTTAAACTACTTTAAAAGCCAATGTTTGATTGCTACGTTTCAAATCTGCATGAGGTATTATAGTATAGAGAGTAAAAAAATCCATATACGATATGTGCCTGTAAGGTGAAACATTATCTGTTTGTAAACTGTCAAGTAAACTTATAGAATCCTTCACTTTCCAAAACCTATTACCTCTTGACGTTGATTCAATTCTTTTACAGTAATTAAACCAAAATTCCTGTACTTTTTTTTAATCCTTTAGCTAGCAGAACTGACAATTCTTTAGTAGAACAGAATTTAGATCTAGCAATAGAACGGAATTAATATGGGTTTTTTTTATGTAATTTTGGAATTGCAACAATCCTTGGTAAGTTACGGGAATTTATCACTGAGAAGTAGGTTGAACTTTTTTAAATATTTAAAGTGACCATCCACTAAATGTTCAACAGAATAGTCAACCTTTTGATAGGTAGTAGAGTCAACTGTAGAGTCGAGTAACCCTTATTCTTTGACAATTCAATCAAGATAAAACTGTTTACAAATAATAATAATAATAATAATAATAATAATAATAATGATAATAATAATAATAATAATAATAATAATAATAATAATAATAATAATAATAATAATAATAATAATAATAATAATAATAATAAAAACATTATTGGCAGCCTTATCAGCTGGAGCAAAACATACTTTTCATATAAATAATGTAGATATGCTTTAACATCAGGTGTATGCAGGACAGGATCAGGTGCTTCAATTACTATTTGTTTATCCCTTTTCCCTGATATTTTGCTCTGCTTTCTAAATTTAGAACCTTTTGAAATTAAATCTCCAATTGCTCCCCTTAAGATTAATAGAAAGATTGCCTGTAATGACATGATATGATGAGTTGATAAAAACGTGGATTGACCGCATTCACAGGGATATCCATTAAGACGAAACCTATCAACCTCAAATTCTGACACTGTCTTCACGTGATTAAAATAGAAGAAGAAATTGTTTTTGTATATTTATAAGATATAGTGGGAACACTAGTGTCCAAATAGGGTGGGATAAGTGATTGAACCTATTTGTTGTGCAGAATATTAGAAAGATCAATCAAGTCATTTCCTCTGTCTTTGCATAGAATTTACTGAAAGTTCGTTTCTTACTATCATTGATAGTGGAAACACGCCCAAATGTATGTAGGCAACAAAACAACTACATGACAATTTTACTCAGTCCACTCTTCTCACTAATGTGTATAAGTTTCAGGGAATAGTGCAAGGGCACTGGGGCCAACTTGGAATAGCAGGCACTTTTCTTAAAGAAAGCTTCAGGGCTGCCCTGTTCTATTTCAAACGAAACTTGTATATACACACTATTAAATAGCAGCCAAAGTTAGGAAATGTGAACATGGTAGGAGCTAAATATACGGGCTAGCTTGAAACTGCAAGCTCCAAAAAGGCGGGTTATATTATTTTCCTCAAAGACATATCAAGTATGTGTGTCGTGGACAGCAAATGCTACACTGCGTGCAATTTAAAGGAATTAGTTGGTCAGGTTATTACCGTGTGCTCATAAACTCCGTCCAATTCAACTTATTATGAGCACTTCTGATTTTAAAACTTGCATCACAATGTGTTGTTGGGACTTAATAACTTTGTAAGGATTCCAACAATCTTGGCCTTAAGGCCCATAGGACTGTTTGTTAAATGGACTGGAACAAAGCTACAAAGAATGTAGCATCAGTTCATTTGTAATAAAATCCATCTGCAAAATTTTGTTTGTATGTAAGTACATAGCATAGCGTAAAATCTGATGCAACAGGATTGATCCTTTCACATTCCCTTCCGCTCTGATTCAAAATTCAAATCAGTCATAGCATCACTTCTATGCTCATCTCCACGAGACTGGAAGCTTACTTCTGAATGGTAAGTGAAATTATTGTTCGCCATTGATTTGCAATTTCCTCTTTCTCAGTCTCTCCTGAAAGTAGTACTAAATTGAATATAGGAATGACAATTAGGCATATGCGTGTAATTGCAAATAGGCATACTATGAAAAGGTAACAAACACTGTCCATATTAATCAACTAACAATGCTTTTAGGTTTTTAATGCAGATAAACTGATTGGTCCGTTTGCATCTTCGTCCTAGACATTAGAGAGGTTTAGAATTACCGTATGTCCAAGGACTGCGTTCCCTAAAATGCGTGGGCGTGTTAAATTGGTACCTCGTGTCCATGATAGCCTTCAGGACACAACTGTAATAATGTAGGATGACGCGGTCTGCACATGAGTTGCTCACTCAGTCACCCTGAACAGGGGCATATTTCCTGACACAGACACACCAGCGTAAGAACGACGGGCTTTCAGACATTTATCAAAGGTAACTTTATGACTTCTTTATATAATGAGTCAACCAAACCGAAAGGAAATTTGCATTTGTACAATCATGTATGAATGTCATTACGAAAATTGATCATTTTTGCATAAAATAAGGCTTCCTGTATGTGGACGGGCCGATAAACAACTAATGTATCAATATTGTGGCCATTTCGGGAAGGTGTGAATTCTAAGAATAGGTTTCACAAATATGAGGTAAAGCGTATTGCATTAAAGACAAAAAGACACATGTATATGCAGAGGTACATCTATATAATCTCAGCAGAATAAAAATACATGTACCAACTAATAGGCATCAACGACTTGTAAAATTATAATTTATTCCATATATATATATATATATATATATATATATATATATATATATATATATATATATATATATATATATATATATTTCCATTCAACCCCCGTGCCTTTACAGGTGCAATGGATCCCATTGTGTTAATATGGGATGAGCTGGAGTATGAAGAAATTATTGTCTTTGATCATTTGTGGGATGACACTGGTCGTCACACCAGCAGTCAATTTTTTTCGATTTTGACACATTTTCTGATGATGATTGTTTCCATCTCTTTCATTTTGGAAAAAATTATATCAAGCAGCTTGAACACAGTCTTCTAATCCCGGGAGCATGGACAGGACCAAATGGACTTACGTGAATTGGAATAGAGGGGTTTTGCATCTTGCTTCGGCGGCTTGCCTATCCCAATAGACTAAGAAATCTATTTCTGATTTTTGGCAGAATTAAAACTGTACTTTCAATCATTTTTAACACAGTGTTAAGATATGTATTTCATCACTTTGGCCATCTTCTCACTGATATTAATCAAGAATGGCTCAGAGAAATGGAACTGCGCAGCTTTGTGGAAGCAACCCATGCATCTGGACTACCAATAGTCAACTGCTGGGGATTTATTGATGGCACTGTGATGCCGATTTGTAAGCCCACAAGACACCAACAAGAGGTTTATAACGGCCAGAAGAGGACACACTCATTAAAATATTAGTCGATTGTTACTACAAATGGTTTGATAGCCAACCTCTTTGGTCCTATTGAAGACAAGAGACAAGATGCCGCACTTCTGGCAGAAAGCGGTATTCTCCCTAATATACGATTCCACTCCGCAAGAAATACGCCACTATGCCTGTATGGAGATGCTGCTTACCCTCCGAGTCCTTACCTGATGTGTCCATACAAGGATACAGTACTCACCCAAGAGCAAGAAGCTTTTAACCATGCCGTGAGTTCCGGGAGGTAATCAGTATAATAGACATTTGGAAACATTGTGCGATTGTTTGCTTTTCTTGACTTAAAAAAAAAAATCCTAAATCAAGGGATTTATCTGGAATCCCTTGAACTTTGGATGTATCCTCTTCAGAACGGTAGCTTCTCGAAATAGGCATTCGTTGCTTGCGTGATGAATGGATTCCTGTTCGTCAGAAGACACGTCTGTGGAAAATGCCCACCTCATTATTTCTGACTTAGTTTAAAAATTCATAAGGACACATTACATGAATATTGCTCTGTATAATTTTAGACACTAGGAGGAAATGTAAATCTATTTTTCAACCGTGAAATAATCACAGTTTCCATAATCTTCCTACATCCTTATCTCCTTCCGTACACAGGGTTTCAGGCTGTTGCGCTACGGAAGACTGCTCGGGGATAACCAGTCGCGTGTTCAGTTTATTTCGAGTTTGTGTCCTACTGCAGTTGTGTTCCAAAGGATATCACGTACACGAGTTGCAAATAGAGCACACCTATGCATTGTAGGGAACGGAGTCCTCGGAAATAAGGTAGTTCTATACCTTTCTACTGTGTTCCCTCCCACGGACACAGTCGTTATGACAAGCCTCATAATTCGTATTCAGTGCTCATTTTATGGACAATTATAATCTTCTGTTCAGTTATGCACAGTGGGGTCATCTGGCCCAAAAGTGTATCATTAGTGAGTGCCCAATAGGTAGCCACTATAGAAAGTTTTAACTTTGCAGAGAATGTAATATCAAGGCCCTACAGTGCAAAAATAATAATAAAGAGAAATAATAAAATAAAATAAAAATAAAAAATCATAACATATGTGATACTGTCGGACTTGCCAAAAACAGATAGATATGAAGAATTTAAGTGACATATATCCAATCATATTATCTTTTGGACCATATGCTAAGACTTGAAGAAAAAGAAGAGTGTCCCATTTTTTTTGTTTAAATAAAAAGGGAACATCATATGAGTTCAGCTATTTTGTATTACGTACGCCAAAGTGGTTTGTAAGTTCATTTTGGGTTATTCATATCACTTGAAAGTACCATTATTGTTACCAAGACAGGACATTTAGGTTTATTCTGCACAGAATTAGCAACGACGTATCACCCAGAACATATCACTATCCGGCTTTGATAGGATATTCTTGACACAAGTAACCAGCATAAGCTCATAGGATATAACCATGTGAAAGCAACCAATCTATCTTCTTCGCCTTGGTATGCAAAATAGTCGGTTGTGTTATCCACGATGGATATGGACCAGTGCCAGATGCTGTCTACATTTGTGATGAATACACCAGAATCAAAACTGATGAAATCAGTTGTCCCATTTCGCCGCAATACCAAGAAATATTAATTCTGATTCAAAATCACACTGTATACTTATAAGCAGTAGACATATGCTCACTATGTATTGTGTTCTATGAGTTGTAATTTTGTATGGTATACTTATTAGGTTTCGCATTCCACTCATGGAAATAGAGTTATCGACATTGTGATGGCTTTCAATTTGTGTGCAAAATACTGAGATGCCGTTCACAGCCTTTTGTGTTGTTAACGTGCTGGACTATTGGCCAAACTCACATATGTATGCGACACAAAACCATGTATAAAATGCGCTATGAAATACACTTTCTTCTGGTAAAATTAGATGTCGCCCTTCAGGTCATGTACTAAAGAGTGGAGTATTTTGTGTCTGTCAACGCAGCATCATGCTGTGACCACATTACAAGCATATATGGATAGATATATTCAGAAACCTGGCTTCCAAAACATTCTCATTCTCAAAGACCTGTGTATGTTTTATACATGTATAATCTTGTAGCAGGGAGGTTATATATATATATATATATATATATATATATATATATATATATATATATATATATATATATATATATATATATATATATATATATTTATATATATATTCAGATACGGGATTGCTACTTACCTTCACCGGTCAGCATTTCGCAGTCTTGTGTGTCTGTACAGTTGACTTATCTGAGCGCTTCTGCATACCATTCTGGAACTTTGCCAAAGTTCGGCCCTGTTAGTGAACCATTTCAAGTCAAGTGTTGATTACAGATCATAAGTATACGTACGAGAATGCCATTGGTAGGTTTCTAGACTAAAATTGTTGCTTTAATCACAGAAAATTATATTATTCATTAAATGCACAGAGGGCAAAAATACCAGGGGTTTTGCTGCAAATTTTTCCCCTCTATTATTTTTCAAATGCATATCAAAATGAAGAGTTCTGAGTGCCTTAGCAATTTGAAACACACACAAGCATACCATAATAAAAAAACAAATCCAAGAGAAAGAGAGAGAGAGAGAGAGAGAGAGAGAGAGAGAGAGAGGGAGAGAGAGAGAGTAGAAAGAAGAAAACATAAAACAAAACAAAAATATTTGTTACTTAACTATAGGAATATTGCAGGAAAATTTCTAATGTGTTTTTGTAGACACATGGATGTTTTCATAATAGCAACACTTTGGTCACTTCACCTTGATCCCCTTTCAATATATATCCAGCGTATCACTGAGACACATTTTCACACCAATCACTTGTGTTTACACACCAATCTTGACTTTTGCCTGTACTGTAGACAAATTCAGTAAAACATTTTTTGGCAGAAGTTATGAAATTTGCATTGTTGGGTTTGGAATTTATGAATATGGATCATGCTTTCTGTACTATTTGAGAGCAAATTTTGCATGTAAGTTTATATGTCAAGAATGCATCCAACTGGGATACCTGCCACAGAGGTAAAGTCATATAACTGCATGGTATAAGCCATGGACTTAACATTATCAAAACCAGTGCCTGCCTTCCAGCCAGTTGCTTCCGGTATTCATGCTAACTTTGACAGACCTGCAATAATTACTTGTGGTACGTGAATAGTTGTCTGTTTACTTAAAGGCAGTATATGTCATCGAATCTACATGGACATGTTTGGTTGCTGTCAGAAAATTAAATATCAGTATTAGAGGCCTTTTGGAAGTATTGACCAGTGTCATTACAGTATTGTCAAAGGACAACAGTTGAATCTTACCAAGGGCAAGATCAAACGGGTTATAAAGTGCAATTGATACTCCATGTGCTTGCCGATCTGTGGTATACATTATTTTGCGATCAAGGTTTTTTGATCTTACAATTATAACTTGGACCACAGACAGCATTTTTCAATGTCTACTTCACAATGCTCTTCCAATAAAAGGTTTATAAGATGAAAGACTGCAAAGGAACCCATGGCGTCACGTTAATTCCTCCCGTAGAGCACAAGGATGGCGTACGTTGCCTGAGGCAGGCATTCTGAATGTCAGCAGCAGAAACATTGCCAAACAGACATGATGACTTACTCCTGGCTCGATACAAATCGGTTTATAAATCATAATCCCCTGCTCACATCCCTTTTTTTCTGTTTCCTTGACTCGATCAGATCTTCTCGACATAAACGTGCACGTGATGAAGCTAGCAAGATTAAATGATAGACAATCAATCATTAACTGTTATATTTTTGACTCAGTCATCAGCTTTCTCAAAGATAAGCTTTACTATACTCTGCCCAACTAAGAGCTCCTGTTTTAAAAAACAAAAACATTAAAAAAACGTTTCGGCTGAAATACATGATATAACATATCATTCTGTATTTATGGGTGTATCAAATCATTTTCTATTGTATTGTTGCAAGGTTTGCTGTCGCTGGCCCATGAAATAAGATAAAAGCTCCCTCATTCTGTCCATTTATTACATATATATATATTTATATATATATGTATATATATATATATATATATATATATATATATATATATATATATATATATATATATATATATATATATATATATATATATATATATATATATATATATATATATATATATATATATATATATATATATATATATATATATATATATATATATATACATATATATATATATTGCTTTCTCAAAGATTCTCTCTAATTTAGAGGCAAAGTTGAAAAGAAAACTTTTTTACAGAAGTTCTGGATATAACCGTTTATAATATGTTTAATATAACCTGTCATAGTATTCTTGGGTGGGATATCATTACAGTTTCTATTGTTTTGCTTTAAATTTCAAGCTTTATTATCGCTCTCCCGTGCAGGAACATAATAGCTCCCTCAGTCTGTGTCTTTATATAAATTATAAAAAAGTGGAGCTATCTGTGGCCATGGCTACATACTCCGAATATCATCCTAATAAAAAAAAAAAGAAGGATTCGTTTTGGATTCTTTGTGGGTTCCTATAAAAGTATTTCCGTTAGATTCCTTTTGGATTCCTCTAGCCCCTCCAGGACCAGTTAGGATTCCTTTGGCTGCAAAATGCATTGAATAAAGCAAAATATTTAAGGGGATCGAGTCCTTTTCAAAGGATTCCCATATCTTGAAAAACAAAAAACAAAAAAAAAAAAACTCCAAAAATAAAGTTTCAGAATGCCGGTGTATTTATAGGATTTCCATATCACTGTCAATAATCCAGAAGCAATGTTTGAAAGGAATCCTAGTAACTGGGTGGAAGGCTTCCCATATCTTTCAGAGCAATCCAAAAGTAATGTTATTGAAGGCCAACAGTTCCCTTGAAAGAATCCAAAAATAATGTAAGCTCACACTGCTAAACCAGATGGCCACACCAAAGCGATGTACATGATAATATGCATGTGTGTAAAGTTTGGGAGGTGCAGAGCCAAGTGGTGATAATAAAGGTATGAGCCATCTAAAAGAGACACTCCACATGGAACTATCCTGCAATATGTCGGAACATGAAGCCAAACCACCACTGTGTCTAATAATATAAATAGGACAGTCCATCTGGGGCAAGCTACGGCTATCTGCCATACTCCTGCAAAAAGAAGAAAACAAAATGTCAAAGTTTTCTTGGTGCTGGGAACCTCCTCATGACAAACTGCCATTGCCAAGTTTACCACAAAAATGTGCAAACCGGAAGTGACAGAACCCCAAGAAGCTGATCCTGTGGGCGAAGATTAGTCATCTTCTGACAAAGAAGATTGGCAATTAATTTATGCTAATCCAGATTTACCAACCATCACGGATTTCTTAACCCTTTTGGGTTCTGCAGTAGCACTCCCGAAACTAAAAAAGAGGGATGAAGAAGAATCAAAGATTTTCATGTTACGGTATAATTCAACTCCTACAGGTTGTCCTCGGTTTACCTTTTTTGGATCTAGAACAGCAATGCTACTTACAAGAACGGTTTAGGACAATGTTATAGTTGCAAAGCATGGATGGTGTACAGCTATTTCGGATCTCAAACAAAGAGCACACTTTACACTGGATCTGGGTTTGGACCAATAATTGATTAAACCAACATAGCCCTTTTGGAATACTCACCATGTCTCTCAGTCTCAGATTGCGCCACAGGGCAAGCAGACATCAAGGAAGGGGAAGATGAAGGCCAAAGCAGAATGAAACAGATTTGGCTGAGAACGGGAACAAGATAGGTAGCTACCTGATCTAATTATTAGATGAGCTGGACATTGAGGTATTTTCTGGATCGTCAATGTTTTACTCCAATTCAGACTTTTCACGTCTCTGAAGCGCAGGACAGCCCACACCTCTGACACTGGGCTATAGCTCAGGGATCTGCACCAAGCCCTCTCATGGCATCGCCCAAAGGTCATGTATATGTTGGGAATACTTTTCCACATGACCCCTATTTCGCATAAAGTAACCACTCTGCAAAAGATGCAAACGTTTATTAAAACCAACTTTGTTGGTTAATACTCGACCACCTCTGGTATCAAAATGTACTGCCAAGTATAGTGAGAGTAGCGTTCACCAGACTCAGTGTGCTCCCAGTGAATTGTGGTCTGTTTAGAGGTTTGAGAAGACACCAAAAACTAAAGCACATCTGTCTTGCTTGACAGTTCCAGGCAAACCCAGAGCAGCATCAAACCCGTTAGGTACCACCTCCGGTTCTGGGGATCAGTCAGTAATCACCACACTTGTGCTGTTCTATTTCTACTTGTCACATGTGAACACTCTCACTATTTTCACCATACCCTCCATTATCTTGACATGCAGTCTATGTAGCCGGTTTTTAGTTTCAGTTTTCAATTCACTTAACACATACCCAGTATTACTTATATGAAACATGTTAGACCTGTAAAGTATTGACCATCTTGAACCCAAATTGCATAGCGAAAAGGCACAGAATAGCGGATATCACAGGCATGCACAAGGTCTATCACATTTTTTTTACAGATTAAAAATAAACAAAACAAAACAAAAACAAACAAAAAAAGAAACAAACAAACAAACAAAAAAAAAAAACAAACAAACAAACAAAAAAAAAGTTTTTTTTCCTGATTAAAAATAAACAAAACAAAAACAAACAAAAAAACACAAAAAAAACAAAAAACAAAACAAAAACAAAAAAACAAAAAATAAACAAAACAAAACAAAAACAAACAAAAAAAAAAACAAACAAACAAACAAACAAAAAAAAAGTTTTTTTTCCTGATTAAAAATAAACAAAACAAAAACAAACAAAAAAACACAAAAAAAACAAAAAACAAAACAAAAACAAAAACAAAAAAAAGAAACAAAACAAAAAAAAAAACAAAAACAAAAAAATAAAAAAAAAAACAAACAAAAAAGCAAAAAAAAACCCAACAAACAAACAAACGAACAAAAACAAAACAAAAAAAAAACAAAAAACAAAAAACAAAACAAAAAAAAAAAAAAAAAAAAAAAAACAAACAAAAAAAAACACCCAAAAAATTGCCAGCCAAGTTTCCATGTATGCCTTCTTTGTTTATTAAAGTGAAACCCGTTAATGTATTGGCCTGCATCGGTCATAACAAATACACGTAATATCCATGCACCCATTGACATTAGTGTTATATACATTGGCTGTTGCATTGCCTCCCCAACAGCTGCTAAACTTTCATTCTTCAGAACTAGGCTTAATAACTTTGTATGCATGTGGAATATGGCCCAGTATTTACTTTTGCACCAAAAAGTCACTTTTCTTGAAAATTTTATTGAGGTCCTGTTCCCTCGGGCACAATTTCATGTTGCTTTAGCTAGCTCAAGTGTCTAGAGAGCAGCATCAAAGATGATACACCCAATCGCAACATTCAGCAGCCTGCCCATCATGCTGGCAAGACAGGAAAGCAGAGTTCATGCTTGCTATTTCAGCTATCTTGCCTCCATTTCCTGATGAGTCCAAGTCTGTGACCTTGATATGTCATGCTGTGGATGTGGTTCAACAGGCTGTTCAAGAAGTTAATCCTTTTCATGTTTCTGTCATCATTCAGGATTAGCCCCTCCACACCAGAACCAAGCCGACCCAGTGGAACCAGTCAGCAAGCAACAAAAAAAGATAATTTTGTGGTCAACATAGGTGCACTTTACATAGAGATGACATGCCTTAAGATGCTTTGTGACCAGCTGGAAGAAAGTGGCTGGGTAGAACCTTTCCTTCATGAAAAGGTGGCTTTATGTGGTACTGCAGAGGCTTTTATTGCAATCATCAACTGTCACATATAACAGGCATGTACACCAAATAACTATAAGGAGCCTTTATAAAGCGGGCATACAATCAGTACACAGAAGATGTAGCAAACATGTGATCAGGCTTCAGCCTTTGATGATTCGTTTATTAAAAGGAAGGAAGCAGATCTCAGTCTTGTTGTGGCACAGTGTCCTGTGCCTACATCTACTCACCTTGTAAGATCTTTGCATGAGGCCAATATCCATCTCTACACAGACTGCCTGACCGAGACACACCTAGCTACATTCAAAGACAAGCCATTCGTGGCAACCTCAAGTACAAAAGACACATTGAGTGGTGTCTTCATTTGCCATAGATCAGACTCATGAGTTTAATATGCAGCAGTAAAGGCAGATGAAGGAGCTATTGACCTGATGCAAAAACCCGATTTTTTGAGGCATTGGACTGAGCCTGGTAGAAAGTATTTGAGTTTAAAGCAGTTATGGACTTCACCCTAAAGTCACAAATGAGACACATCACCATGAACAAACAAAGAGTACCCTGTCAATCTTTGGCCAATATGTCAAAATCCTGGTTCAAGTGTCTGATGAAATGGGCAATATCTTCACAGGAGACAAGTTTGTGGAGGCTTGTGCTAACTAGACAGTAGATGAATTATCGGCGAAGCAGTTGTGAATGCAATCCAGTTGGATGAGCAGACCAGACCGGAACTATATAATGCCCATGCAGCTGATCAGCTGCTGGGTGGAAGGCCTTTTCAGGCCCAATTAAGAAATAATAAACCTGCATTGTTGAGTAGGCCCCTGTTAAAAATAAACCAAGAAAAAGCTTCAAGTCACATGTTCGAAGAATGACTGTGCTCTGTTCTGACGACTTTACAGGGTCTGCCAGACACGTAATTGAGATTTCCTAAATTTTTCCAAACATGAGAAGCAAGAGTACCCACCAGCATTATTCCAGCAGAGAATTTTGTCTTGGCAAAAAAAAATCACACCTTTTCAATTATTGCACACCTCCACAAAGTGATGTCCCAGAGACCATTGTAATCATCCTTGTTGGACCTGCAATTGTCAAATAAAAAACCTAGTGTCAAAGGATTTGATGATTGTGTAATGAAAGTCTTTTTACCATACATTCACCGCCAGGTTGGAAATGCTGATCGAGTGGACAGTGCAGGACTGTAATTTTAAAACAGCCTAAAGTCAAAGACAAGACAGGGTATGAAAATAAGGGTATATGGTCCAAACTGTGTTCCAATGAACTGGCAGCAGTTGCTTATGGTTGATACTAATAAAACTGTTTCTTTGGCTTTTCTGGCGAGGAAGGTCACATGGATTGTCACAAAGAAGCAAGTGATCACTACTTGTAGACCCCTGTATTCTATGTGCCCATTGTGAAGACACAAGTCAGCTGCTTCCATGCAGCTACGAAGAAGCTGACACCAGGAAGTTGACGCACACTGCCGGTGCTGTCCACCAAGGCTTCACACAAGCGACTCTGTGCACAGTGAACACAGCCATAGTTGCACTGCCAGTGGCTACTCCACATGTGCCAAGCTTGCTATGGAGTAAGTTTGGGTCGCTTTTGGGACAGGCAAGCACCTTAGATACATCACTGTCAGAAAGATTCCCAAATCCCTAAGCCCAGAGGAGGCAAAAGCCTTTGCCCATGTTCCATGCCTTCAGAGGTTGCGACAGTTTCATAATTTTTAGTCAATGGAAAGAAAACAGCACGGGGCACTTAGGA
The DNA here is from genome assembly GCA_964020975.1 of Hermodice carunculata. Classification (NCBI taxonomy): domain Eukaryota; kingdom Metazoa; phylum Annelida; class Polychaeta; order Eunicida; family Amphinomidae; genus Hermodice; species Hermodice carunculata. Next base: position 40,879,582 of record OZ026618.1, on the reverse strand, counting down.
AGCTTTAAATGAAGCTAGCATCTTATTTCTGGAATTGTCAGGAGGTGCACCATGTGAGTGAGCATATGATGTTGCAGTCCATGATTGCTTCACTGGTCCAATGTTTAGGTTGCATGGTTGGCTGAACTGCAACATGCTCGCCTTTCACCTCTGCGGTCTGGGTTCGATTCACTGCCGGCGAAGCATGTGGAAAGAGTTCCTACCACTCTGACTGTGCACAGTGGTTTTCTCCTAGTGCGGTGGTTTCCTCCACCAAACATGTAGGTAGGAAGTATACGCCACGATCTGAGCCATGGAGAGTGATGAATATAGGCTTGGCCTGCTTCGCAATCCATGTAAAAGATATGGGTCCATACTTTTTTTTTTTTTTTGCTCCAATTTATGGCAATGCAAGCAGTCTTCATGACGTTCATGCTGCACGTTGGTAGCTGTAAAATAATGTTGAAAGATGGAGGCACTTCCTAGTGCCAAAGATGTTCTGGTACAGTGTATATGCCGATTATTAAACGCACATGAGAAAATGATGATGATGATAATTCTTTTGCCAAGTACCTGAAAGCAGTTCATAGCAAATGGAATTTGTGAAAAGTCATAAATATCATAAAAATCAAGGACCATTTAAGTAATATGTACCAGAAATGCTACATCTAAATTCCATTTGCTATATTTGGGGATATCCCCACAAATCAGTCACATCTGAAATCACTATTTCTTGAGCATTGTCTTTTTATACATTTATTGACAGATTATATATACAAACGAATACCAGTTTTCACAATTAGATACTTACCGAGTAGTCTGGAATTCTAGAACAAGCACACTGTAGCATCTTCGCTATGTACTGGATCATGTATTTCATCACTTTATTGATAAAGAAAGGAATGCTTGCATAATTTTTAATGCATATTCGAGAAAAAAAACTTTGCAATGCAACAGCTCATTTCATTTCATTTATAAGAAAATGAGATATCTGGACAATGAAAATGTCAAAATTTGTGGCGCGTGTATGGCGGACTGTTAAAAACCAAAGGAATGTGATGGAATGTATGGGACGGTTCCAGTCTCTGCCTCTTTACCTACACTATTTCCTGAGGAATATCATTTTTTTCTTTTTACAATTACATTTCTAGGGTATAGACTGGGCTTATAGAATAAGTATCACCATGGCATCTTTACTATGTACTAAATCATATATTTACCTTGATGAGATGGTTCCAGTCTTGCCTGTTTTGCCTACACTAGCACCCACCTTGCCTGTCTAAGATACCTAGAGCTCTGGGACGATATGGCGCATTAAACAATAAAAAAAAAAAAAAAAAAAAAAAAGCAAAAAAAAAAAAAAAAAAAATAAGAAATAAAAAATAAAATAAAATGGCTTGAACGTTAGATAAAAAGGTAAGCGCTAGTCCGGATACAGCACTTGGTAGTTTATCTAATAGGGCCATAAACCTTGAGTTAAGTGAGACAAAGAATCATCTTGAAGAACAGTGTGGCTAGCCAAACCCACGCATCTTTTACCAGAATAAATTTCCCTTCATTTTTCGGGTATCCAAATGTTCGTGTGCGAGTGTCTCCCATCGGCCCCCCTTTTTTTATTCCATTGAAAACATGTCTATTTTTTTCTGTCCGTTTTTGTTTTTTTTGGGGAGGGGGAGGGGGTGGTTAAAACTTTTTTAAAGTGTGATTTATCGTCACATTTTTATCATGCTTTGTGGCGTCAAACTTGAATAAACAGTAAAATAAAAGTTGCCTTTGACGGGAACAGAACATGCATGTTAAGTGTCCGCGGTAATTTGATTTGGTTTCCGTTTCTGACCAGCTGTGATAGTTGCATCCCACGTCATATGTCTCGAGTGATTCACTTTATTATATCTCAAAGTACTGCTTTCCACGAACCAGTCTTGAATCTTGATAAACACACGGAAGTGTTCTAATGTTTTCATTTTTCGAAAATATACCAGGCCAAAGATTATTTGATGCTAAAAACACTGGAGCTCAACAAATGGACCCTCAAGCAGAGTGATTTTAACTTTACGCCTCGTTAGGTCTACAAATTAGACACTGTTGCATAGATTCCGCACAGACACTAAATAAAAATTACTGACTGATACTGAGTACTAAAGGGGATGAAAAGTTAATACATATGCGTCACATTCTTGCCATATGTTACATAAGGGATTTAGCATTGAAACATATACATGAGCAGGAATTAAAACATATGAATATGTGTATAAAATGAAACAGTATAAAAGGGCTTCTTTACAAGGTATGTACCAGTTCTGGCTGAACCACACAAATGACCACCATACACCCCAGCGAATAGCCAAGCTCGCAGGTAAAAGCTGGGTCCCATGGGTATCCCGCTTCTAATGAGTAGAACACGGAATTAACAAAACAAAAGTGTGTAATAACTAACACCTTTGAATATCTATGGCACGCTTTATTTAAATTGGTTCTTGTATCAGACACTAGGTAGGAATCCATCCCGAACTTATAGGCACCCGAGGCATGACAGATATCCGACCGATAAGAGAGACTTACTGTCCGACAGTTATGCTGGGTTAAACATGATAAGAGACCAAAATACAGATTACAGTACAATACAGTTCATGAAGACACAATTTTTTTTGTGTGTGTGTGGGGGGGGGGGGGGGGGGGGGAACTTGTTAGTAAATAGCTGCTGAGCCATAAAATAATGTAAACTGTGAAATGTAGAAGGTTCATTTCATTAATATCACTAAGTGGTTGTGAAAAGGTCAATTGAAGATCATGGTGGAAGATGCCATGTGATATTAAGAATGCGTTATGACTTTAGTATGAAAGACCACAACTTGATCTCAAACCTTGGAAGAAGATAATGAATATTTGAGTGTGGTATTAGGTGGCCGGGTGGTTAGACAGATTTTGTGAACATGATCACAATTTATTGAACTGGAAATAATAATAATAATAACAACAACAACAACAACAACAACAATAATAATAATAATAATAATAATAATAATAATAATAATAATAATAATAATAATAATAATAACAATAACAACAACAACAACCACAACCACAACCACAACAACAACAACAATAGCAATAACAATAGCAATAACAATAATAACAACTCTTGTTTGCTGTGAGGTTACAAATAACTGTCATGGCACACCCCCATGGTTACGTCTGTAGTGTGCTTATTTTAAGTGTGCCAAGAGTAATATATACAGCTTCGTAAAGGAACTCTGGAGAGTCTGAGTTGAGCTTTTTCCATGTATATGCTTTGATGAAAATAAAGAAGAATTAATAGTAAAAGCTGAAGCAGCCAAGGAAACGATCATTCAATCTTACACACATGGGGGGACGCCCAGAACCCTACCGCCACCATAAGTGAGAGAGTGCAGCGGTGGTACAGCCAGAGCGTTTCAACCTGTCGTCTGGGCAATGATAACTATCTGCAAAAGATATTTCCTATAAAAAATTACTAAACCTCATTTGACAAGAACCAGCAGGCATGAAATAAATTGAATTCGCTTCAGGATGGGGAAGGGCTTAGTGTTTCAAATTGTAGCATTCACGGAAACAGCTACGGCATACGCCTACTGTATGTAAAAATCTGAACAAACATTTCAATTTTTCCTTCTCATCTATTTGGTCGATGGATGATTACATGTAAGTTGGATCTATGAATAGCTTTCAATACTATATTCCCACCTGACAGTACCACCGCGACCCCCCGGGGAGGGGGGGGCAGTAAGATACGTTTCCGGATAACACGTAATCAGCACACGTGTTTATGGTACCTTTTACTTCAGATCGTATTCATTATGTAATAATGTTAAATATTTTCCTGTGACTGAATTATTTTCTGGGTCCATATTAACGAGATAGATACAGTTAGGTGCACTTCTATACACCAGATTATTGGGATTTGGCCATGGACTGTCACAGATAGTGGTATCAGACTGAGAAAGACGACAAACAAGGCGCCCAATGGTCTTGGGAGATTCCAAATGAGGGGTAAATAAGGTAGCTAGCCACGCAAGCGTTATCTACATGTAGCTATGGGATTAAACATCTCGCAAAATCCTGCACTAATTGGGCATACACATAGCAGTGGCAAGCTTAGCCAACCTGTTAAACAGTGTTCAAACCTAGACATGGATATGAGTCAACATCGGTTCTTGTTTTTGCATGTTTTCCACACATTTTCTTACATCAATTGAATCAAGATGGTGAAACACGCCAAAGGTTTGTACAATGTTACTTTGTAACATTTTCACGGACCAGCTTTGCCACTGTGACATTAGATTGTTAATACTGTGATTCATTGTAACAGTCGTACAAATTTGGCCATGAACCCTTTCATTGTCCACGCATGGAAACGCATTTGCCAACTGCACTGCTTTTTTTTTTTTTTTTTGTTTTTTTTTTTGTTTTTTTTTTTTTTTTGTTTGGTTTTTTTTTGTTTTGTTTTTGTTTTTGTTTTTGTTTTTGTTTTGTTTTTAATCTTGCCAAACCTATCCTGAACATCGTCATATTGGACAAATGAAAGTCATATTCCACAAACTGTTCGCTACAAAGGCTAGCTGGATTCCCCACGTGTCGCTCTCCCTTATTTCAGGTCTTTGGGACGACGGGGAGGGGGTAAACCGTAGACCTTCTATTGCCATGATTAACAGGAACGCACTGACTCATCCTGGGTGGGGACTGAGACGAAAATTAAAATTTCGAAACACATTTTGAATCCTGTTTATAAAGTGTGAATAAACTATTTTTTCAAACAAAGTTACACTTGACAGACATAGCTCGCTAGCGTGGTCCTAGTCTTTTTCTCAGCCAGCGGTGTTGCGTTTGTGACGTCACGAACCTTTCGCGCCTGGAGGTAGTATGATGCCTAGTTTGAACATATTTCTTACTCGGTGTATCACTTCAGTGGTCAAATAAAATATCACCTTCATTTGAGACAAACCTGTTCACACTTATGTCGGTATTGCATAAAATGTGTTTTACATTCCAGCCAAGAACTTTCAAACAGAGGTACACAAAATATGACATTTTTTTCTGTATTGCTCTTTACTCTGCTACACAGAAAATTCACAGAATGGCATGCATAGAAAAATGTCCAAAGTTATACAATCTGAGATGTTGTGTAAAGGTCTGAAGTGAGCTTTTCAATGTGATCTCCAAATTCCCTTTACAGCCTTCCCCCATGAACATAGCGGTAACACATATTCCACTGGTCCAACAATCTATACATACAAGAATCATCCTTCTAAGACAATGATGATATAAAGTAGCGCAGCTATTAAACATTTTCCTGTCATCTTGCCAATGTTGCCAGGGGGGAGTAAGAACTGAAAACCGTTTTGCCTCTATAATCCACGACTCCAGCAGATAGTATGGTAGAAAGTAAGAGTAAATATCAACAAATTGACACAAGACATTGACGTGCATGCAGATATAGTGGTGGTATGTTACGTGAACATAAATAAATAAATAAATAAATAAATAAATAAATAAATAAATAAATAAATAAATAAATACATATATATACATACATACATACATACGTATATATATATATATATATATATATATATATATATATATATATATATATATATGAACATGTCTTGGGTGGCTTATGGGCAATCATACACTGCCCACAAAAAAATATACAATGGAATATGCCCTACAACCGGTTTGTGGGCCATGCCGATTGTCTGCGGGTCAATTTTAATGCCCAAACCGGACCGTGGCAGTATCAACTAACTATAGCCTACCACAATTTCTGGGCATTCATAGCTTCCCATAATATCTTGGCAGAATTGTTAATTTGTACGTTTCTGAAACCCCCTAGGTAGCGCATTCAAATGCAAAGGCAAACATGGTTTATGGGCACTTTTCAACTGCCGATAAACCGAACAACTGCCCACATGACGGTCTGAGGATTGCAATTATTCTTATAAAACACGCAAGACACACAAACACACACACATACACACACACACACACACATATTTGTATATATATATATATATATATATATTTATATATATATATATATATATATATATATATATATATATATATATATATATATATATATATATATATATGCAGTTTTGCAATTTTTTTTCTTCTTTGTTCCAAATGATACAACATTGACTGGGCTGGTGTGTGAAATAAGCCCCTGATTTGTAACCTGTTCGTATCCAATTAACTTTATAAACAGGTGTAAATTTGTTGGCCTGCATTTACCTTTAATGCGAGAATCATGCAGAGTAGAATTATCATATTTAGCAATACACTCATTATCATTAGTATGGTTTGTAACCACCATGAAATTCAACATTTTCTGATAGTTCAGATGCACTTAACCATTCCGTTCAACATATATTAAAGAATACTGTGCCATTGGTGTAATCGTATTTTTGAATACAAGGGACAAACTCCGTGTCACGGATATAGCTAGTTGCATCTTGCAACTTGGAAATGTCAGTTTAACCTAATCCATCTACTAAACTTTTGCATGTTTGGAATGTGTATTGATGTGCATTGCTGTTCTCCACTCAGACCTACACCAACCATGACCATCTGAAGAATGTATTCACCGAGTAGCATGAACATGTCCAAAAGGGGGACTAATAGTTGACATTGGATCAATGATGTAAAGTAGAATCTGAATAAACCGACTTTTTCCATTGTCTTGAATGGAAATTCTATACCCCAATAGCTCCACATGGCTGATTATTGAATTTTTCCGCATCCACAGTGTTTGTGCAAATATACCACATCACTAGAAGACGTAGAAACGTGTGAAGAAATAATTTGTTGCACCAGGCCAAAATAAACGCACCAAATTTCCGCAATCAGTGAATGCTCTCCTATGTCAGTTAATGATTCCCCCAAATTCAACAGATGCAGTCGACCATCAACGATCACATAAATTTGTCACAAGTGTCACAATTTCCACAGCAGAGGATTACTTATCCGTGGGATACTTCCATCTCTTAAACGGTAGCAAAGATCCCTGATGCCCAATAACACATTAAAATAATAATATGTAAAACAGACCACTGTATAACTAAATGTGGAAAAAATAGTTATTCAGGACAAGAACATTAAGAAGATCAAATTTACTTCAAAGACTCAGTGCCTTGCTAGAGGTAAAATGTATCTTGTGAAAATGAACGAGCGTAACCAACATACAAATTTTAGCCTGCGCCAAACGTTATCTAAGTAAAATATCCATATTTACTTACGTTTAACACATTCACATAAATATGAGTATAAATAAGCACACAAGTGCTTATCTACAAATTACTTATTTCTTTAATTTGGTATTCAAAGTTTAATTTATAAAGCAAGACACGCGTGTGTTATTAGATATATGATCGATTCTGAAATATTTGACTTTGATCGTATGCAAAAACATTTTTTTTTTTATTTCAATGAAATTTAGGCAATTTTATTGATTCTAAATATGTAATAGTATGTTTCTAATCTTGAAAATTAATACAGAATCAGAGATTTGCCAATAGGTTTATAATTATATTTTGATTGGATATATGTCATTTAAACTTTACATTATTCTACATTCGGCAACTCCTAGACAAGTTATATGCATCTTTATTTAATACAATGAGAAACTTAACAGACCTAATTCTGTAAGCCCATGTACCGTTTGAGCACAATCAAGTCCGATATATTAAGAGCAAAGTCCTATTCCGTATCATTCACTGAAAAATTGTACTGTTCTAAATCATAATAGCAAATTAATTTGTAAAAGGAACAAATCATATTCATAAAATTTGAAATTTAGAAGAAAGTTTTAGGCATTATTAGCCTTTAAACAATCGGGTCATCAGCGGGGAACCAGTGCAAGACTCGTTTCGGTGCCATTAATCCCCGGACAAGTCATTCTGCTAACTGGCGGCACCATGTTTGCATTTTCAATACAAACATCCCGAGCTGATGTGTTATGGAATAAAGCGAATATGATGTTCCTTTGTTAATAGGCCTACTTAAAAACGTAGCCCACATGACATAAATATAATGAAACTACACCTAAGTTCTAACAATCATGATTAGGCCTACCAAAATTGAATAATAAAATGATAAAGCATCCCACACTTACCTACAGCGCCTGGTCCCACAACAGACCGGACGAGGCCTACCTGACGGACTTATCAGATCAAACAAATCAAACCAGCTCTTCAACTTCAAGTAAAACGCAAATGTAATGACGTGACGTAAAAGAGTCATGCCATTAATTGCGTCACACCTGAAAACTGGTCAGATCTACGTTGTTCCGTTTCAGCAATAAAAATAGACCTATTATTATATACTCGCTGTATTTCACAGCCAATACAATCACTACTAATGGATAGTTCTGTATTAATAACGAGTCAATTACACCACATCCAATGTAAATGTTTTTAAAATTCTAGGTTTAAACTTATTAAAGAGCCAAAGGAATTAACAAACGGGTCATTAGTGGGAAACTTTAAGCTGAAATTTCCGTCATGAGGCATGTTAAGTCTCAATCTCGAGTCGTCTAAGATGCATTACGGATTAGGGGTGGGGTTGGGTTGGGCGGTGGGGGGTACTGTATCTTTTGGAGCAACTATTCATGTATTCATGTACCCTTTTCTTTCATATTTTAACTAAAACCTTGCTAATTATACCTGAAATCTAAACAAATGAGCAGTTCTATGCAGATATGTAAATTGCTAAGTAAAGCTAGGAAATGATAATGAAAATAATAATAATAATAATAATAATAATAATAATAATAATAATAATAATAATAATAATAATAATAATAATAATAATAATAATAATACACATATCTGTTACCCTGTGCGGCTGGGACCCAGCTCGAGGCATTCTCCCAACCCATCGGTAGTTTCTACTCCACACAGAGGAAACCAGGCATGTAGATATTAGACCATAAAATTTATTATTTTAAAAAACTTTACTGTAAGTCATGTAGGCCTATCTGGCGCATAAGAAACACATAGGATAAATATAACTATGTAGTATGTAAGACACTTTTGACATATAAATTATTTATGATGTAATAGAGAGCCAGAACGGATTAAAATTGAAGAAACCATATTTCAAAACAAATTCTGGATGTCTGTAACAAAAAGTGTTAAAATATTTTTTCAAAAGCTTTTGTTTCATAACCTCTTGATGTGAGTTTTTTGTAAGTAAATTTAACTCTTAATGCAAAATCTTTAAATTTATCCGAAACACGACTGAAACGTAATATCTGAGATAAAAAAGTATTATAACCCAATTTCACCGAGATATTACTATCTGGAAAAGGATAATTAACAACTTCGAAATTGAAATCATCTATTTTGTGATAAATTTTAGTCACAAAACTATTATCAATTATCTTAATATCTAAATCAAGAAATATATCATGATAAGGATCGACGTCATTGCTCTTTAAAGGTATTTCCTTAGGAAAACTTTTATATGCAATTTCGAAGAGATTTTCAACGTTTGGGCAAGCAATATCATCCATATATCTTGAAATGAAGGACAAGTTTTTAGCCAGGTGAAAATCTGTGTTCATTAGATTTTGCACGAATTCAAATTCAAGCCATGTTACATACAGATCAGCAAGTAAAGGAGAGCAATTACTACCCATCGGGATTCCATTTATTTGTTGAAATATGTGACATCCAAATGAAACAGCTGCATTATCTAAAAAAAAATGAATAGCATCTATAAGTTGTCCTAAGGTGAAAGATTTCCAATTATTTTCCTTCTTCTTTTTTTTTGACCAAAATGAGGTTTTATTAAAAACATTGATATTTATATATTTGTGAGCCGAATGTTTGAACATTTTGATAATTATTTTTTCCGATATTAATTTAACTTTTTGAAGAGGTAAATTAGTATAAAGTGTTGAAAAATCAAAAGTATGTATACACTTGGCTTTCAATTTTTTTTTATTTTTGAAACAAATGCCATAGAATTATTACTACTCCAGAATTAATTGATCCCTGTGTACCTTTGAATTGCAAAACAGTATTTATGAAAATGTTTTCTCATAGTAATTAAACAAAGAGTTACTTCCTTTGATAATTGTTTAGTGCTACAATTAGATGCACCTGCTATAAATCGAGATTTATCAGGATTTTTATGCAGGTTAGGAATAAAAAAATATTAAAGGAAGTGAACGATCTTTATCAGATGTTTCGATATTGCAATTTTGTAACAAGTAATTTTCGTGAAAATTTAATATGTCATCTTTATGTTGGTGCACTGGTAAGTAAACATCATTACTTTTTATACCTAAATTGTTGTTTATACCTAGTTCTTTCTTTAAAACGTCAATGTAATTTTTTTTTTTACAAATAATTCCAAAATTGTTACCAGCTTTATCTATAGGACAAACAAGAAATCGTTCATGAAAATCTTTCAAATAAATGGAGACCTCTGTCTTTTTAAAAACGCTTGATGCAAATTTCTTATTTTTTGCTTTAAGGGCGAATAACTTATCTTTAACCAGTTTTTTTTTTTTTTTACATTTAAATTCTGAAACATTTTTCTTTTCCATTCTTGCCCATTTTACTGAGAAAATGTCTATGGATTCGCATAAAGATTTATAAACTTTTTGAAAGTTTAAAGAGTGACTTTCTCTGAATTAAGTACCCGTTTTCATTAAATTTCTTAGTTTTATGTTCTCAATTATGTTGAGATCCCCTGTAAAAACATGTTTGTGAAATGAACCTACAAATTTACAGTACTTGTCACTTGTTAAACAGTCACACGTATCATTCACAAAAAATCAATACCTGAAATATTTAACAGTGTATATTTATAGTTTAAAATTGATTGCCGAATATTCTTTGTATATTTAAAGTAAATAATTGGAGGTTTATTGTATTTGCAATTAGTTGGGATCATCTTTTTTACAAATGGAAATTTTAAAATTGATTGAATATTAAGCTGGTCTATAATTTAATGTATGAAAGTTATACTACAGAACAATCGGTCAGAGTTTCTGATCTTTGTACTTGGAGCTTTTCTCAATATTGAAGTATGGGCATTTTTTTCTTTTTTTTTTAATTCTGAAGGTCTTTTAAGGCCTACTTCCTCATAAGAGCTAATATGTTTATTTAATTTAGATATATCCTACTTGCCAGTCCTCCGAGAGTAATATATAACAAAATTCTTTCCTTATTGTAAAGTATTAGTAATTCATCAATAACTTCAGAATTATTTAGATCACTACAAATTCTAAATTTCTTAGATTTCCTGTATCAATGACTACGTTTTCGCCGTGTAAAATTTGCCGAATTATTGAAAAAAGGAGTATTAGAATAATTTAAGCAAGACAAGTCCACTTTTCTCATGTCACCAAAACCAATTAATCTGTCGTTTAAACCAAAAGGATAAGCTGAATTCAAAGTTTTTATCCAATAATCTTCCATTAGCCTTAAATCATGTGCCAATGCCAATTTATCAGTATTATCTGTAGACTCAATATAATCTATTATTTGAATTTTGCAATCGAGATGTGAATGATCTTTCGATTGAAAGTGATGGCATTGGAATGTATTTAACTTATTATTAACAATGCTCGATTTATGCTGACTAAATCTAGCTTTAATTGTTTGAATCGTCATTCCTATGTATTGAATAGTTCACCTTTTGCACTCAAGTAGATAAATGACATTTTTTGAGTTGCGATTTTATGTTAAAGAATTTTGCTGCGGGGATTTTAATTTAAAAGCTTCCCAAGTAATATTACTCGTGAATTCATTGCTTTTAATGAAAAAGGACTTACAGAATGTACAGTGACATGTTCGGTCAAACCCAAAATCTAAAGCAGAGTTCGAGTCAACCTCTGCACCGTTTAAAACTTTCATGTCGTCACTCATGTTTGATTTGGAAAGATTTTGTACCAGAATATAGCATGTCCACAAGATCCGTTATTCAATACTCATAGACCGTAAGCAAACGAGTCGTCAACAAAGAACCAAATCTTACAGTAAGGCATGTTAAAAATTCCCATTCCAAAATGGACGGAGTTTTCAGATCAGAACGAGATATGTTTAATTCTGAAAGGCAAAAAAAAAATATTGTAGGATTGAAATAATTTATCCAAGAGTTCTATTTTTCGTTTGTCTCCTAGTTTGTGTTTTTCGTTTGTAGAGTGAGACAATATATGTTGAAAAATTATATAACATGAAAAACATGCTTTTTAATGTATACTTTATACAAAGAGAAACTTAACAAACCTAATTCTGTAAACCCATGTACCGTTTGAACACTATCAAGTCCGATATTCTAAGAGCAAAGTCCTTTTTTGTACCATTCACTGAAAAACTATACTGTTCTAAATCATAATAGCAAAAATATTTAGAAAAGGAACAAATCATATTCATAAAATTTGAAATTTAGAAGAAAGTTTTAGGCATTATTAGCCTTTAAACAATCGGGTCATCAGCGGGGAACCAGCGCAAGACTCGTTTCGGTGCCATTAATCCCCGGACAAGTCATTCTGCTAACTGGCGGCACCATGTTTGCATTTTCAATACAAACATCCCGAGCTGATGTATTATGGAATAAAGCGAATATGATGTTCCTTTGTTAAGGTAGCGTTGGTAAACCTAATTTGGACTGCAAACGTCACTCCTGCCATTTTTTTTTTTTTTTTAGAATTCGGAAGATTAGGCTGTCATTTGTAATGTGGTCAAAAATTGAGTTAAAAAAACGTCTACCTTCATGCGAAATTTGAGCTAAAAATGTTCCAAGTTTCAACCCTTCACCCACGCGGATCAATGTTTGTTATTGTATGTAAATAGCCTTGTCAATCAGACTTAGCACCGTGACGTAATTAGGTCAAACCTCTGAATTCGAGTGAACAAGAGAAGACCAATACGTCAGCAACAACAATCGCACTGGCAATGCAACATGGGGAAAGCTGAAAAAGATATGCTAAGCACCCATAAGGCCGTTAATTATGATTGAGAGGATGTTGTTACTTGCAAAGCAAGGGTCACAGAAGAAATGAGTGTTGCTGGGTGAGTGACTTTGGCTACTGATCGTAACTTCTTAAGCGGCAAGTTGGTCTTGCTATTAAATTGAGGCAAGGTTTGAATTGACTAACACCAATTTATCGGCAAAATGGCTATACATGGTAATTTTTATGTGTGAAGTTTTGTCATAGATAATTTGACCAGCAAAAAAAAAAAAAAAAAAAAAAAAACCAACTTGCAGGCACCAGAATTTCGTTCAGATCTGAACTTTTTCGATGGCACAATACAAGTGACCATGAAAACCTATATTATCAATCGGCACCTTCCTGCACTCGGAAACTCTTTGCCGACGCACCGGGCAACTGTAAAATGTAAAGAATTTGGTGTTTTAATGCTACAAAGTCATACATTTCATGCAGGCTTGTTGAATTGCGTAAGTAAGTGTCACGTAAACTGCAGCCGTTGAAACCTATACCTTCTGCTATACCTGCGAGTACGAATCACGACGGAGATCTGAGCGGACCGGTAATGGGAATGTGGTTTCAGGTGTACTTCGATACATGTATGTGTTTTTTGCGATCTTATGTGGTGATCCATAATCAATAGTCCTCAGTAAACAATTTGTGTGCTTTTTGCAGGTACAATGCAGAGGTGTTTTTCAACCAGCTGGTCATGTCGATCACCGCCATGAAAATGAAGAACAAGATCCACAAACAAATACGGTGGTTGCACTACTGTTCATGGGCCTACACTTCATAAGCTGAAGGTACGATTTTCCTTTTTGAGACAACTAATCAGTAATAACATACAAATATCAATATCGTCCAGTGCCAGTGAGAGGAAAAGACAAAGACAGAGGCGTGTTTCAGCTTCAATACACAACCAAAAATGTATTATCAGTATTTTTTTTCCTGTATTATTGTAATTTGCCTAATCGGTTTCCAATTTGAAATAACATGTTCACTACAATTTTTCATTGTTTTACTATGACAACGTCCTTATAATATATCAGGATCTTTACATACATTATAATATTTCAATATCTTTACATATATCCAATTTAGAAGGCCTGGTATTCATGACAACTTCCCTGATCGTGGGGTTGAAGAAATTATGCAACAAATCAATGCAGGCACTTTTATGATTTTAAAATTTTATGCATGCACATGAAAAAAATCAATTATATAATTCTTTATTCATTATGTATTTAATGACTTGCATTATTTATTTAATAACAATGTCGTCATAATATTTCATTATATTTATATATATATATACAGGTATTCATGTCAAATTCTCTGATCATGGTCCTGGTACAATTTTATGCTTTTTAATTTTTACACAATGCATACGAAATAAATTAATTATATAATTCATTATGCATTTTCAGGATCAGGAAATAGGACCTGCACAGTGACAATTCACCTTTCCGCCATGTGTCCTTCCGCTGATAAGAACCATGCTACCCAAACAAGCCAAAGGGGAAATTTGGCCAGGAACATACGAGGTTTCCATAGAGGAGTTTAGTCGTGCCATTATGACTGTTTAGAAAATGGACATGTGAAATATGGATTTCTGGTGTAGATAAAGCTTGATGAGGCTTCTGCTGATGTTTATTGCTTGTGGATTGGTAGAAAATTTCGAACACTTTCAACTCGGCTGAAGGAGATGGACAGGTGAAAGCGGATAAATCAGTCTTGTATATATTGTCAATAAACTTTTTTTTTTTTTGTACAAAATTAAAAAACATCTTGTTAAATCCTTGCATTTATCAGATTCTATATCAAAATTGTCATTATACTTTACCACATTTTTTTTGCATGAAGAAAGCCTACTTGCAGTTTGGTGAAAAGGGGAAAATAGCATATCTAGGCAGTTTTGTTGTGGTGCCAAAACCTAGGCCTACATTGAAATTTTATCATTGACCCTGATATACAGTTCATTGAAAAGAATGTAATTATGAAATGGATTGTAACCTATGATTGGTACTGAACTACTTGTACAATATACCATATTGTTCATAACTGGCCTTTTCGGTGGGGGGGGGGGGGGTATACCTTGATTAGGTTTTGGCTAAAGCTTATTGCTTGTGGATTGGTAGAAAATGTTGAACACTTTCAGCTCATCCATACGTCTGTCATAAATGGTTTCAGATTATGCAACAAATTTATTACATATGAAAACACCAGGCCACCAAGATGTTTTTACATTAAAAAAACGACAAGAAAAACGAGTATTTGTTGAACTCTCATTCTATGTTTATACAAATATATACAGGTAATGCACTGTTTGAAAACCACAGGGTCGTGGTCTGAAAGCAGCATCTTTAAAAAAACGTCAATTATTGTCTCCTTTGGCAGCGTCACTGGAAATCTTATTTTTCAAGTCTGCCAGACTGTAATGTCCAATGTTTCCAGTCAATGCCAATTTATCAGTATTATCTGTAGACCCAATATAATCTTTTATTTGAATTTTGCAATCGAGATGTGAATGATCTTTCGATTGAAAGTGATTGCATAGGAATGTATTTAACTTATTATTAACAATGCTCGATTTATGCTGACTAAATCTAGCTTTAATTGTTTGAATTGTCATTCCTAAGTATTGAATATTTCAACTTTTGCACTCAAGTATATATATAACATTTTTTGAGTTGCAATTTAATGTTAAAGAATTTTGCTGTGGGGATTTTAATTTAAAAGCTTCCCAAGTAATATTACTCGTGAATTCATTGCTTTTAATGAAAAAGGACTTACAGAATGTACAGTGACATGTTTGGTAAAACCCGATATCTAAAGCAGAGTTCGAGTCAACCTCTGTACCGTTTAAAACTTTCATGTCGTCACTCATGTTTGATTTGGAAAGATTTTGTACCAGAATATAGCATGTCCACAAGATCCTTTATTCAATATTCATAGTCCGTAAGCAAAGGAGTCGTCAACAAAGAACCAAATCTTACAGTAAGGCATGTTAAAATTTCCCTTACCAAAATGGACGCATCAAAATCTAATGATCGGGGACCAGCCTTAAAAAGAGTTATCCGCGAGCATCAAAAGAATGAAGCTATTCATATTTAATACAATGAGAAACTTAACCGACCTAATTATGTAAGTCCATGTACCGTTTGAACACGATCAAGTCCGAGATTCTAAGAGCAAAGTCCTATACCGTATCATACACTGAAAAACTGTACTGTTCTAAATCATAATAACAAATAAATTTATAAACGGAACAAATCATATTCATAAAATTTGGAATTTAGAAGAAAGTTTTAGGCATTATTAGCCTTTAAAAAATCGGGTCATCAGCTAGACTTGTTTCGAATTCAGCGCAAGCTTGTTTCGAATTTGTTTGGTTTATGGTATATATGTTATAGCTTCCATCTCTGCAGAATTAAAAGTCAAGTAAAGGTGCCTCTAGGGGCAGACTCTGAAAATACTCTTTGAAGGGGGATGGCTCTACTGTGTTATGTCCGGCGTACATGCCAGCTCGAATGCTGCTTTTAAAAGAAAGGCACATGTTAAAAATAAATGTGTTCTGGGGAAAGGATAATAGCAGGTCACAAAGCTGCCTTTGGAGCTTGGATTGCATTATTACAGGCAGTATGTGTCAGCAGTGTTGGTAATACATTGAAACAATACTTATTGGTACTCTAAAATAAACCAAAAAACCTCTAGAATTGGGCAAATTTACTTCAAGGGCAGTCGTATATATATATATATATATATATATATATATATATATATATATATATATATATATATATGAAACACCCTGTCGAAAGCGGAGCATATGAGTAGGTAGAACATTTTTGGTCACAGACGTTGACACAATTATAAATATAAAAAAAACCTCTGTTGAATTCGAAAACAGGATACAATGGTCACGTGTGGTCATGAATGCACGGTAGCTCCAACGCCAGATGCACGGGAAAATGGCTCCTACCGTACGTAAAGCCATATTCGAAATGACGCATTTCTTTTAATATAAATAAACGTGTTATCCTGATATACCTGCACAAGTATTTTTTTCTACGCGACCACCCATTTGCAACAACGGTTTGGGTGCACAACCTTGTGAACTTTAAAGCGGTATGTTTAAAAACATTGTAGGCAACTTTGGGACCGTCAGGGATAAATGCTGCGGTCGACCAAAAATCGTCCCATTGGTTAGAACTAACTGCTTAATGTTAAAGTTGTTGGTGCTTTCCTAAGTTTCGTATTAAGAAAGGTTCCAAGTTATCCGAAACTGAACAGAAAGAAAAAAAAAAGAAAAAAAAATCCGTCCATAATGAATACATAAATTTGACGTGTTGTCGATTTTCATATTATTAATCATTCATTTATTTATCATATATGATATTAAGCAATCTAAAGGTCAGCAGCGACGTAAAATCATCATGTGTTTTTTTTTTTTTTTTTTTTTTTTTTTTAATCTCTATCTGGTTCATTAATCTATAATGTCAAGTAAAATCAGGATTTGTAGCTAGCACACAGTAAAGTCTACGTCTGTTTCTGTCACAACAGACTGATTTATGATTAGAGTAAAATGATATTACATTATATTTTACATATTGGTACACGCGCTTACAAACAAAATCATTTTACATTTAGTTACTGAGTAGTCAGTAAGCCACGTCATTTTTTTAAAAGTGTCAATTTCATATCACCTAATTCCAAGTGTATAATTGGATTCGCCACTGTTATGATTTTGAGCAGCCATTACAGGACATTTACAAGCCTAGTGGCTATTTGCATCAAACCCCCAGGAGGTAAACAATGCATTTAGCCACATTAATGATCCTGACAAGCCACTTACATGGCATATACAACCCTAATTGCAAGCTGATAATGTAACCACTGACATGATTTTGCAAAGCAACCCATGTGGCGCTTACAATCCGAACAAATACTGCCAGGAAGGTAATATGATTTCACAAGATCATAATAATAATAATAATAATAATAATAATAATAATAATAATAATAATAATAATAATAATAATAATAGTAATAATAATAATAGTAATAATAATAATAGTAATAATAGTAATAATAATAATAATAATAATAATAATAATAATAATAATAATAATAATAATAATAATAAATCCGTCCTTCCTAATTTTGACAGGCAAGGACAGAAATGGTATGTATATCTTATTTCGGTTATCCGAAGCTTGGTGGAGATTAGCACACGGAACAAGGCACTGGTGGCTGTGGCCAACCTCTGTGCCATACTATGCATAATCCTGCTCATACTGCTGCTACCCCGAATAATTTGCCCGTCGTGCTACTTTTCGATACTTGATATGTGTCGGTATTATTGTTGCTTTCGTTGATCATGACGACGACGACGACGACGACGATCATAATAAGAAGAAAATGTGATATTATTGTTTTTCTTGCAACTAACATAATTATGCCCGAAATTCGAATGGCGCCTTCACCCTCAGGTAAAACTATTCAGACTCAAGTGTTAAACTGCCTGTAGTTTCAATGAAGTTTGTTTTCCGTTACTTTTTATCGCTGAAAATATATATATATATATATATATATATATATATATATATATATATATATATATATATATATATATATATATATATATATATATATATATATATATATATCTGTCCTTCAACTACATGTATCTGGTATGAAAAACTTTATCATAAACACGATAGTAACTTACTACTAGCCTCTTTTTAATAGTATTGGTGTATCTCAGTACATATTTTCAGCAACCTGAATCTCCTAGAACAGGTACAAATTCCCCAAACATATAAGATTCTCATGCAGCAATACCTATTCTAGTTCCATATTTGTCAGTAAACTACACAAAAAAACAATTACACGTCAATTATATGTTCATTGCAAATAACCATGTTTTATAAATAACAAATACTTACCTGAAATAGTGGTGAATACAATTACAATACGTTCATTGAAAGGATTTACACATTTATGCCAAAAGCAACTTCATAGATAATTGTGATACTCTATGCAATATTGCTATTTGCTATTTACGTCTTAATGCAAACAGCTCATGATCATTACCTAGTGTGATCCAATATTCACATTTGTATTTATTTCTGTAGCAATTGATTTTATGGGGTAAAAATATAAAACACTATATCATATCTATAAGATCAATGTGAACGTGTTTTTTTAGGGGGGCCTATGCAACAGCCAACTGAACAATCTTGCTAAAGCTGTCCCGGCCTATCATTACCACAATTAAGCCGATTAAATTCCCTTTTTCTGACTCTGACTCTGTCCTGTTTCACAACAATTGATAAAGTATTCGGTAAATAGGCCCTTTCAGCACCAAAATTATAATTATTTCACGATAAAATTTCCACGTAGAAAATGCTGCATATTTTCAATAACATTTGCCAATGTGTGGTGCCATGGTGATTTCAACTGTTGACGCCAAAATTCCCGCTAAGGTATTTTAATGTACAGTTCAAATTTATTCTTAAACATTTGAGTTTATCATTAGGAGTTTTGCAATAACAGATTTACTACCTACGAATGAAATGGTTGTTTAGTATGGATGCAGTGTCGGGTAATTCAAGCACATTTGTTTTCCACTGAAATTAGACAGCGTCATTACCATATCTAAACCGCAGGCCTTATGAAGCAAATCGAAGTCAATTCCGAGCAAGGGCAATGTTCCTTTGCATGTTTAGCTAAATCACATAAATTCATAGTTCGTCTGTACCCAATAGAGTCCAAAACGTACACCCGAAGGTACATAGGGTCAAAAAGCCATGTCATATTTTAACATGACAAGAAAACAAACCCAAAATGTTTAAAACCATAGGCCTATTGCAGCCAATTGGCCTGAACAGGTGCATCATTCATGTACATATAAGACAACAAAATTCACGAAAATGGACCAAAATCTACAGCACAGCAGAAAAGTTGTAAGCACAGGTTCCAATTCTTGTGAAAATAGCAGTTAAAATTCAGCGTTTAAAAGGTACTAGTTGCAACCACCATCTCAACAATGATGATCATGCATATTAGTCCACAAAGGGACACTAACACCAACATCAATCCATCGAAAAAGCCCCCTAGGCTGAAAATGGCTATGTAAAAGAATTTAAACAACATGATTATACAACTCGATGTGTTTTAGACATGTAGCTAACGGCATGATGGATGTTGTATTAAAGGACATAAACTAATAGTATATCAAAAAAAATAAAAGAAGAAGTATTTGAATGTGAAAATGTAGTGGTCATAATTCAACACAGTGTCATAATTTGCAAATGCATAAGTTCAAATGTCAAACATCAGGCAGAAACAAATGACATCAGGTCTCAAACCGCAAAACAACAGTCAAAAGAGACACAGGATCAGGTTTGGTTTGATCCTTTGGTTACATGGAGATACTTCTCCCTTAAACTTGAAAATAAAAAATGCCTTTCCTGCGGCTCAGCTGCTGGCAATATTTAGTTGGTCTTCATCTAAAAGTGCACGATAGATATAGCTATTTTAGTACTGAAACATTTTGGCATTGTAAACAGAAGAATATCTGCCTAATTTATCCTAGTGGCCTTAGGAATGATTGTTTAGCAGGAGACCCAGTTGTGCGGTGCAAGGAATTGTGTAATTGAAGAAAAAAATGTATAATACTTTTTCCTCATTACCCGACCCAATTATCCAACCCAATCCAACATTATGTCAGGCAAAGTATCCAAAATCCAGTGATGCATAATAGCTCTACTGAACGCTACAGAGGCAGTTCTGCCACTCTCCCAAAGACCTGTGTGATTTTGTGTGATCATTGAAATGTTGCAACTGTGACATATTTTTTATTGTTGTATGATCCCGGCAAGACATAACCGAACAACATGTGAGCCATTAAAATGTTATGTAAACTGCGCTTTGCTTATAAATGGCACATGTAGTGGGGGTGGGGTTATAATACTTCGTCGCTTCTAATTAAAAGTGATTCATTTTAAACCGAGGAAATGCTTGCAAATTAACCAAATAAATTCTGCTATATCAGCCTGTTAGTTATCAATGAAAAGACATGTTTCTGTTCTGTTGGTTTATATAGCTCTGGCTATGTTTTGCCAGCCAAGTGCATGTTTGTAATTTAATGTTTCCCCCTTAAAATGTTGCATATTTTCCGATATATGTTATTTTATTCCGCAACGACATCCTGTATAAGTAAATGTGACAAAGTGGTGATTCAAATGCTGTTACCCGCTGGCTGTTTAAAGTATTCTATACACAGCACTCACTCGTTTAATTCTTAAACAATTTTGTTTTGGCATTTAAATCTTGCAGCAGTATCTTTACAACCTATGGAATTAAATGAGTTGACAGTAAGGATACAATGTTACTAAGCAGAAGCCTGCTTGCCTCCCATTCCTATGACACTGGATTCATGCTTCACGTGGGGGCTCATGGAGTTACCTCTTACTCCTGAGGCTGTGCTGGTAAGCTTCTACAGAGATTGCCTTTTCCACGGTATGGGAAGTATAACCTGACACATAAGCTACAGAAAGAGGAGAGTGTTTGTCCTCAAAATTAGCATCCATCCTGTGATATCGTGGTCACAAATTTAGTTATCACATTAGTAAGACATGTCATGTTGCTTTAAATGACAACCTGTGGTATACGGCAATATGGCATACAGAAACAGTTTACGTGGGGATGACGACCAACCAAAAGCTGACTGCTACTCAAGCAGTAACAATACCATGTTACTTCGCAAATTACGGGATGGCAATTATTGTTTGCAAATGAGTATTGGATAATTTTTTTCCGTATATATTTTTTTTTCATATGAACAAGGTAGAAAGAACTGTTATCCCGAGAGTTTCAATCACACAAGAATCAACATACATCAAAACACTTTCTGCTTGAAGAGCGTGTTATATGTTTTCGAGGATTTATCACAAAAAACATGGCCTTTTCTTTGAAACCATATGAATGATATATTTTTCAATTAGTATAATGCTGTTAATACTGCCCCTATTGTGATCCTGGGTGATTTGAATGTATTACTTCCAATGTCAAATAAGTTACATAATAAATGGTATAAACATAAAGGCTATAATATTCATAGAAAGCCACTGTATAATTTCCTTGAATACAACGAAATGGTTCCATTTGATGTTTTGCTTGCTCAATTAGTGCACAATACATATTATAGTCACTGTGACAATGCCTACATGTTTCTTACCTGAAAAAAATTGAAGTTATGGTATCGCTTATGGGTAAGTAACAGTCATCCCAGGTCTGGTGCAGTGTTCGACACATGGAAATATGTAAAGAAAAAGTTCCGTCATAGTAGCAGGCGTTACATGCAAGGACATGTTGAACGCAATTTTCAATGATTAAATTCTCGTTTTCGTCAGCGTAAAATGTCATCTTTTTGGAACTTTATCAAACTTACAAACAGGTAAAAATACATTCGGCACTAAGGACAGACCAACTTATGAAACACTATTAAGGTATCATAAAAGACTCTGGTTCACTTACCGATGAGCAATTGGTTATTAAATTATATATATATATATATATATATATATATATATAATGTTTATTATGACCACTGATTGGATACATTTAAGGAGGTTGAGATTTATTCAGATACGATTAAAAAGTACATCCATTATCTAAAAGGTCACACTGCGGCTGGTGTGGACGCTATATTCTCTGGACATCACAAATTTGGCATCTCGTTAGTTTTAAAATCTCATTTAGCACCATTGCGCTCAGCAATGACATGCTGGGGTATCGTCCCTGATGACTTTAAAATCGGTGTTATTTCTCCTATACTTAAGAAGCCTAGTCTTAACCCCAATGATGTCACGCATTATAGACCCATAACTGTCTGCCCATTCTGAGATTATGAAATTATGTGGGTTACACGATGATAATGCTACTCCCACTCAGTTTGGGTTCAGGGCGCATACAGATATCTCTTTAGCATATGCCTATCTTCATGATGTAATTACTTATTGTCACCAAGCTAAATCGCCTATGTACAATTACTCGTGAGATGCTGAAAAATGTTTTGATACCATATGTCACGCAGACTTGTTTTACAAACGTTTGGACACTCTGCCCATATCTCTTTAGATGTTTTTATTCAAATGGTATTCACAGCTTGAAGCTACAGTAAAATGGCAGGGTCAATTTTTGATGTATTTCAGGTTACAAGGGGCACCAGACAAGGCAGTATATTGTCCCCCCCCCCCCCCAACGTTATTTAATATATTCGTTAATGATCTGCTTCTTGAATTACAAGATACTGAACAAGGGATAAGAATAGATGATGATAAACATAAAACGTGTACTTACGCAGGTTATATCAATGTCTTTGCATCAACTGTCACTGGGTTGCAGACGCTGATCGACGTGTGTTTTACAACTTTGCAAAGAAATGGCGCTTTAATTTCAGTGCTCAGTAAACAAAGTGTTTGTTAATTGGTATATCTGTATTTGTGAATGACCCTATTTGGAAACTCGGTGGAAATAATATAATGGAAGTAAGCTAGTTAGATATTAAACGTTACCTTTACTGATAACAATTCTTATAGGAAGCATTTCCTCGGCTCGGCGTGCTATGTTTGGCATGTCTTCGACAGGGTTCATTTACCCGGGGCTTGACACAGCCGCTAAAGTTCACATGTGGAATATTGTAGGTGTTAATGTCATTCATATAGTACAAGTAATATATGCGATATTTGTAAGAACTGTGCCTTTAATTGTAAAAGCATGAAACATGGAATATCTCTAGACAATGGCCCATAGAAGATTTTCAGGTATGGAGGCATCGCAGAAAAAATCCCTGTTGGCTTTGGATGCCAGTTTAGTACCGCCATTATACAAAATCACAATTTCCTCAATATATTTGCAACCATACATGATATCATTTGATATGTGATGTGTGCATTGATGTTTTCATGGTGAAGGGTTATGATGGAATCAATAAGAATAGTAAAAGACCCACAGTTTTGCCTTGGTTCTGTGATGAGGCTATTGTCACATAAGAATGGGATTTCTCATATTAAATACAGTGATAATCGTGTTGAATATGTTTACAAACAGGGCATCTTTGCCCTAAGTCATATATTAAAAAAGCTCAGATGTTGCCTTTGATGTGTTGTAAACAGATGGAACAATTATTTGGCATACACATTTTTGACATTATTTAATACAAAGAGTAACTTAACAAACCTAATTCTGTAAGTCCATGTACCGTTTGAACACTATCAAGTCCGATATTCTAAGAGCAAAGTCCTATTCCGTACCATTCACTGAAAAACGGTTTTTGTTTTAAATCATAATGCCAAATTAATTTATAAAAGGAACAAATGATATTCATAAATTTTGAAATTTAGAAGAAAGTTTTAGGCATTATTAGCCTTTAAAAAATCGGGTCATCAGCGGGGAATCGGCGCAAGGCTTGTTTCGGTGCCATTATGTCTATAATTACCTGTTAAAGGTAACATACAAGTACACTATAGCACAATGTATATATTTAATAAACGAGAAGTAGATGCTAAACATGACAGTACTTTAACATGACAGTACTTTCACTTTATGGGCTTCTTGTCTCAGACTTCCAGTCTTTGCATTACTAAATATCAAGTATAGACAATTGGCATGAGTGTTGCCAGGTTATATTTAATATCTACAAAGTGGGGCATCATTTAAACAATAGAGCATAGTGTTATTGGCATTATATAAACGATAGAACATAGTGTCATTACACAGATTAGCTAAATATGTGTCTTTCAATGAATAAGACTGTGAATGGAGTTCACATCATTTGATGTTGAATTTGATACACAGGCATAAATGGACAAATGTTACAGATGGTTGTAACAAAGTATTGAAAGAGTAAAGCTGTCCTTATATGGTACATCAAGTATAATTGCAGTGGGATACATGGCAGATAAGAGATCATGATGCATTGTTCATGTCAGCTTCTTCTAATATCGAAATACAATTGGTCATACAGTAGGCCCCCATTGGAATGTGGAGCTAGCATATGTGACATGATCATAATTATTCATTACAATCCTCACCACACTTGCACAATGCTGTAAACCTCGGTCCTTCACCTTTGCATTTACATCTACAACCTTTCCTGCATCCACAGCAAACAAGTTCACGGGACACTTGGCTGATCTCTGGAATTGTTGTCCACAGCAGGGTCCATTCGTCAGGGTTGGTCCAGCCCCAGTCTCCAGGAGATGGCAAATTGGGTGAAACCTTCAGTGCTTGACCCCAGCAATGACCAATCGTCTTTTTGACAAAAACTCTTTACAGGCAGCATCGATGTCTTCTAGATGCTTGTTCTGTTATAATGCAGAATTGTGAACTGTTCCAAGATTGCAATGTTCTCTGCTGAAATAAAATGAGGTGCTTCTGACAAATCAAGAAAAGCCACTGTAGCAGCATCATGCACCTTCCAGATGTCCTATGCTCTCTTTTTGCTCTTGGTTGCAAAGTTGGGAACTGTGTTGCATCCTGTGAAGGCATGAAACATGGGTGGGGCCTTTGATTTTTCTGGACCTAGGGACCAAGCAATGTCATGGGCAGGGATATATTTAAAGTGTCTGCCTGTTCCTATGCCACACAAAGTTCCTCGATGTTGAGTTTAGGGACATATGCCACAGCTACAACTACTACATTAGTGTCAACTGTAAGCAACATAACCTTCTGGCACCCTTGGTTCAAAGCATCAGCTACGTGAAGTATCATGTGCGTGTCAGCCTCTTCATGGCTGCAAGGGGCCAGATGACTTGCATCTGGTCGACAATTGTATAATACATCTATTTCAAGTTTGGTGATGGCCTGCTTATCTGCCCTGATATGCTTTATTTGATTGGCGAGTAAAGCAAACAGTTCTCCTTATTTTCACTCACGTGAAGAAATTTATGCCAGTTTGGTGGAAGTTCACCCAAATTATATCCACTCACCTGGCGTTTTGTGGCTGCCCATGGATGTATGGCAGCAAAACTTTCAATGCAAAGTAATAAAATATCTAAACAGAGGCAGGCTTGATCATATTAATGATGGCGTCTCCATCAAGTAATATCACATCAGATTTTCGAGCATTTCTTGTATCATTCACCCTACATGTATTGTCAAGACACTGCAGAAGGTCTGACTTGGTACCGTATCGTACACTGCCATGTGAGAAATTGAAGGAGGGTAGGCTTGATTTGCATGGCCGAAAAGTCAGTCAGGATTCCCCTAAGTGTCTGACATGCAATGTAAAGAGAGAACAATGCACAATCATTTTACAGGGCAGATACTTGGAGTATCGTCTTAGATGGTTTCCTTGCAGGAAGTCTACTGAACAATGGAAATTTGTTCTTTGGAATTAGGTCTGAAATAGGTTTGTCTCCTGCTAGGCGCTGTGTCACAAATGTGTAATACTGGTCGGTCCAGTTTTGTTTTTTTTTTTTTGTTTTTTTTTTTGGGGGGGGGGGGGGATGGCCTTTTTAATTGCATCTGCCACAGATTGATCGGCAATTTGTCTGCTATGCAATTTGAGCAGGTCCCTACTCGTCTCTATAAATGGGTTTCCCATGTCTTCAATCACATCAACTATTGCTTTGACATGCCTAGCAAAGACTGACTCGGAAGGTTTGGTCTGTTCATGATGATGGGTCTGCTGGTTGGCATTATGTCTGAACTTTACATCACAAGCGTGATCCATACAGGAACACCATGATGCTAACATTATAAGACAGCCAATATACAGCTGGAAGGTTGCTTCTCGCAGTGAACTCACACAGGAAAGAACTAAAAGTTGCAGGTGCAGAACAGTGTGCCAAATGAAAACTATGAACATGTAGCATCTAAAAGGGTAAGTGTAAATTATTTGAAAACACACTCGATCCCCCTTGTTAGTTCACCGAATTTCAGGCACCGGCACCTGAAAGAGAAATCATTAATTGAGGACTAACATATTCCATTTATGTTCTACATCAAACACAATATGAATAGTTGCCCAAGAAATGATAAGGAGGCAATCATAGATTGCTGGAAGTATACCACCCTCCACCCACAGGTCCTGTTTTATTTTACAGTGTGACCCAGATATTTGACCTTATGACTTAGTTTTACTTTATGACACATGAACACT